>JAOTRH010023866.1:0-21796 GCA_034768845.1 Heliamphora exappendiculata | reverse complement strand
CACACACACACACACACACACACACACACACACATATATATATATATATATATATATATATATATATATATATATATATGCATGGCATGCGAGGGTTTTTTTACAAGATTCACCATTTAGCTTTCTCTCATTTCAACTTCAATACATCCACACCCACACACCAGCACGCATGCACGCACGCACACGCAAATACACACACACACGCACACACACCGTGCATTTTTTGATGGTTTTCCAAATCCCAATCGAGTTTATCTTTCTAGAAAATCTTTATTTCCATAACCACTATCCAAATTTCCCAATTCTACAACTCACTCACACACACACACGCACGTGCACACACACACACACAACACTCTATCAATACCTTCCCATGATCACAAGTTTTCTATTTATCTCCCGACATTTAACAATATGGTAAACACACACAATAATGTTCATGGTCTTTCATTGGGGATGATACAAACCCAATCATCAGATTCTTCACGATCTTTCACCGCAGGACAATCACTTGCCCTAATATGCAATTCTTCGCGATCTTTCACCGTGGAACAGTCAGTCAGACGTGCCCTAATATGCAATTTTTCACGGTCTTTCATCGCCGGACAGTCACTCAAACATGCCATAATATGCAATTATGCAGCATATGATCTACAGATATGAATATGTACACAGCCATGTATTAAATATCCACACACACACACATATATATATATATCCTCGAGATCAACCGTAAAAACTCGATTCCTCTTGCCAACACGCAACCCACACTAGGAGTTAAATGCATTAACGATTACCCAATATGAACATGATTATTAACAATTAAAACAACTGTCAAACACGAGTCCAACCCACCATTGGTTCCTCTCATCAAACCCATATCATTACATGTGTTTTCTGATTTTACATTAAAAACTCTAAATTTTTAACACCCGGCATAGTTATATGCCACACTAACTTGTGGAATGTAGATACGATAAGTTATCATGACCCTCAATTTTCTTTCAACATTTTACACATCCTTAAATTCATGAATTTTATGAAGTTAACATATCAATGAAGTAAATCAAGTTCTAATTTCTCAAAAATCCAACCAATTTCTCCATTTGGGTTCACCGACCCCAAAATCCCTAAATTTTCTCTTAAGTCTGACACTAATCAAATTATAACTTCTTTAAAACACAAATTAAAGGTTCCTGCAACCCAAGGTTTACCAAATCATTCATCAAGTTCATTATTTAAGCCCAACAACCCGAAAAGCCCTAATTTTTCTCGTTTTCAACTCAACTAAATCCTCACTTTTCAAATCACACAATTGTTATGCTCCAATGACTATATTACGATAGAACCATCTCATATCGCTTGAAAACACAAGATTTAACTTACTATAACACCAAATCCTAACCTAGGATTTTTAAAACATAGATTTTCATGCTTTTCATGTATATAAACACCAATATTCAACTCATATCCAATAATACTTCAAGGATAGTCATAGATCCTATTTCTTTGAAGCTCAAGCAACTTGGATCCAACCCGAACAAGCTCCAATCGACCAATTCTCCAACCCAGTTCCGAAAAGAAAGCTTCTAACGTCATGCTAGAGCCTCCAACGGGTATTCCACAGAGAGGGGAGCGAGGGATCACCACCAAGAGGAGCAAAGGGAGCTCTAAGAACCATCCAACCCAAACCCTAGCTCTCAACTTCTATTCTAGAGAGAGAGAGAGAGAGAGAAGAAAAAGAATGAGAGAAATGGCTAAGGTCGCGACTTATAAAGTCGGCTCACCGACAGTCCGCTCGAGCGGACTCACCACCGCTCGAGCAGTCCCCTTTCACTCAAACTCTCTCCCAAAAATCAGATGTATATACAAGTCGAATTATGAGTCAAACGCCTCAAAACACAACCAAACAACCCTCAATAATTATCTTTATGCAATACCAAGCATATGATTATCATCATCAAGACAACAATTAAACCTATTTTCATCTCCGACATAAGGTTTCATAACAAGTTTTAATTCTTTCACAAAATTAAGCACTTAGCCATTTTCGCCAAAAATATACATGATTCCATTAATCCATACAAATGAAAAGTGTCCGGGTCCTTACAGATTCACACTTATAATTATCCAGAATTATTTCTAAATGAGGTTTGTACTGGTGATACCATAATTAATTCTGTCCGATGGAGAGAAAGGCCCTGAAACCAACATACAAAATTAATTACATCACCAACAAACTAGTGACGGAGATCGCGAGATTTATCTATGAAAAATTTTTCCTACTCTCTTAGTTTTAAAAATATTTTGAGGGTTATAAAAATTATTTAATTAAAATAAATTTATAATTTTTGAAAGCCATACATTACACAAGATTCTGATTTCAACCATGTTTACGTGTTATATGTGTAACAAATAAAGTTTTCAAATTTTATTTATTTTATAATTTTTTAAAAATAAAACCTTAAGAATTTAATTTCATTTTTTCATTACACATAATTCGAAAAAAAAACTCATTAAAATTAAAGCCTTTTAATCAATTCAAAAATTTGAAATTAATCGGCACGTTTTCTAAGATTTCAGATTTTTAAAAAAATTCATCTTAAACGTGTTTCTCAGTAACAAAATAAAATTTTAAAATTTTCTTTAAAAAAATAATTTAATTTAAGAATATTTTATTTTATTTTTTCATTACAAAAATATTAATTTTGAATAATTGAATTAATTAAACTTGAATAGAAAGTTCAAACCAAATAAAAATCATACACGCATTTAATTAAATAAATAAATAAATACATAATATCCCAATTTTATGATCAAGCTAAAACTCTTTTAGCTAAAAGAATTCCTATTCATCCATAAGGCTTCTAGTCCTATCAGAACCAGAACTCTATAGTCACAATTTTGTAGCCAATAGAATTATTGTGACACAGTTACTGCAAACTACCGTCGCTGCTATTACCCGCGATGCCGTCGCTGCTGCCCACCAAGCCGCGCTTGCGCACATCGCTCGAGCAACCACTACTCTAGCGGTCTGGGTCTGCTCGAGCGGTTTGCGATGAAAAGTTGCGCCACAGTTGCATTTTTCTTGCGATTTTTTGACTTATAAACATGATTTTCTGATCTAAACTTCAAAAAAGCACATTGAAAACATCGTCGGGACTTCAGAAACTTGCCCAAACCATAATCTTCAACCTGTTCATGATTACAACAAGGATCATAGGCCTCCATATCATGAGTTCACATCCAAGTCTATGAGAGAGAAGATTACATATGATCCTATGCCTTCAAAGAGTTCACAATCATCTACCACGACCAAACTTTCATGGAAAAAATGATAATCAAGTATAATAATTATTAAAGTCAAGAAATCAAACATGCAAAAAAAATGACCATTAAAACCGTAATTAGATTGCCTACAAAACAAAATTAGCACAATCTAAATCTACCCAAACATATGATTTAATCACATACATAATCAAAGACGGCTCTGATACCAATTATTGGAGTAAACTGCCAAGATCCTAAGATTATGTTTATGATTTTAGTTAAAATAATCTGGACGGGCAATCGCCGAAATAGGCTCAAGATTAAAATTTTTTGATATCGAACAATCAAAATAAAATTCGATGTAACTCCTAAAGTTAGTTTAGGATTATACCTATTGAAGACCGATTGGATTGATTCCATTTGTCGCCAAAAACTTTAGACAACAAGCTGCCGCGGTAATTGACTAGAAGTCAAATCTTCCAAATAAGCCTTTTATTGTATTCCCAAATGCAAGAATTCAATTATAGTGTGGGCTATATTTTTCGTATTCTTCAAAACCCTTATTGATTAGATTTAGATTCTAAAAAATGTGGAAACCCTAGCCTTTTAATCATCTAATTGAAAATTATGAATTCAGGGTTTATAATTGCATATATATAGGTTACAGTAAGGACCTGTGTAATAAATAAGATGTGGCCTCCTAATGCAATTATGAAATCCTGCCTCAATCCAGAAGTAATTTCATAAAAACATAAATTATAATTCATTCCACTAAAAAATTATAATTGCACTCTTAGTCTTATTCTCAAAATCGAAATATTCGAGCTCATATTATTAAATGTTTATTATTCTCCCTACGTTAAAATTATAGATACCCGTCGATTAAATTAAATTACTAATAATTTTATTTAATCGGCTTCTTCGAAAAATTCTTAAGACCTTTCCTTAACTTATTTGACATGTCGGATAATAAAATTTACTGGCAGGGTTTGGTATAATCAAAACTTATAAGTTTCTTCAAGAGATATCATTAATCCCATTTACAGGACGTGGATTCCATCAATAATTAATATCCATCATATAATTAACGTCGTTATCCAACTCACCAGAATTATAAACCCGTAAAAGATTGTACCCTCTAATGAATCAAAACAACGAACATTAAATATACGCGTTTAATAATTATTTCAAGATTAAGGGTATATACACTCATAGTAACCATATGGTGTGAATTAATTTATATAATCAGTATAAAATTAATTAATTCAATGTGGTCATGTTCAATACACACGAAAGAAAACTAGATAATGATTCGAGACAATTACCATTTTTCATAATCAAGATAGATCAACTAAAACATTGTGTAACAGTCGTACCGATGGTGTGTTCAATTCCATCTAAAATTGTAAACCAAATACTTATATTCGACAAGAACTAATAATTTTGTCACGCCCCGAAACTCCGAGTCTCGTGATACACCCAACAATAAACATGCATAATACCAAACCCGATGTTATACTCTAAAAATAAAGCATATATGCATTTAATATCAACGCCAACTGGCTTACAATACATAAGGCTCTAACGCCAAAAAGCTTACACTACACGGTTCCAACACCGTAAAAGAACATGTAAACATACATGGTTCAAAGAAACAAAATGGAAGACTACAAATCTTCTACCCCTCCGGTACCTCCAAATCAACCTGCGTGATTAGTATCTGAAAAAATTTTTAAATCGCACACCGTGAGCCAAAACTCAGCAAAAACTAGACAAATATGAAATATAAACAAAACATGTTAGGAAAACGAGGTGCACTTTTCGACTCTCTTTCAAGCCTTTAAAATAGTTTTCACATATAAATGGGATGTAGGGATAAGAACCATTTTTGACTCACATGAGTCTCAAAAACGGTTTGAAAACGGTTGTTGATCACGACTCACATGAGTCTTAAAAACAGTTTGAAATATGTTTTATCCATCCCACAATGCTTTACATGCAATCCATGTACCTTCTCGGGCTTTCACCAAGGGACCACAGCCCCATCTACTAAACAGTTAACCAGAGTTAACCTATGCAACACAAGCAACTCATGCGACACACGCAACCTACACAACTCGTGCATCCCGAGGACACACACAACGCACGCACGCCACACACACAATGCACGCACGCCACCCACACGATGCAACACATGCATCCCATACAACGCACCACGTACAACACACGCAACACATGTCTCTAGGACTTCGTTTTCGTCCTTCAATACTCACACACAAGTGCATCGTTAGGACGGCATTTTCGTCCCTCCGATTTCAACACACACACACATGCATTGTTAGCTAGAGTTAACATATATCGAACTATTTTTTCATTCATGTTAACCCCGACTAACGTTTCTCAAACCACTTTTCCGTCCTCGGTCTAATATCGGAACATTAGACCACTTTTTTGTCCACGAACCACTTTTCTGTTCATCACACATTGAACCACTTTTTCATTTACAGGACATCGGACCACATTTTCGTCCGTCCACATAAGCACACACATAAACACGTGTTATTAAAACCAGAGTTTTAGAAACCCCAAGACCACATATCCGTCCTGCAACATACATAATCAAAACTAGAATTTTAAGCACACATAACCACGTAAAATACTACGTTTCACATAACGGCACCACATGCCACACAACCCGACGTCCACTCACTTGGACAAGTCGTCCTCTCACTGGGACAACCAACGATGCAGAAAACTAAAACCTAACCCGAAGACCAACACCGTTAAAACACTCAAGCAGTCGACCACCGCTCGAGCGGTCCCCTATTGATATACATCACTGCCACACCACCGCTCGAGCGCTTAACCATTGCTCGAGCGGTCACCGCTAGGTGAAAAACCAAATGAAGAAATGAAACCGAGTCTCACACTCACCAAAATGCCAACTCCAAACCTCCCACAAAATGATTTTTACTAAAATCCCATCTTTTTCCCAACCCCCCTTTTTAGGAAAAGAACCACAGCCCCAAACACGTCCCGCACCTAACTATGCACAAACACCACGCAAAACTAGCCCACGTCACCCCCGAGGACAACAACAAAGAAACACGCTACCACGGTCCCACCACGACCAACCGAAATGAAAAATGACTGACATACATCTTCATGATTTCAGTCAATAGAACCCTATAATTCCATTGACTCAGAGCCATTAGAGGAGAGCCAGTCACAAACACATCATAACCCAGACCAACATACGCCCAACACGGCAAACACGAACTCCCACACGCCTAACATGAACTCCCACCTGCCCATACGCCCATGACAACACCAAAATGCCGCAAGGAACAAGAAACTTGATAAAAAGTTTCAATAAGGATGAAGAATAACCTTTTCCAAAATATTCGGTCAAAATGGGTGAAAAACGGTTAAGAAATTTTGACATACCCTCACTATTTTCACCATAACATTTTTTACAAAAAGAATTTTTTTGTGAGAGAGGTGTCATTGGAAAGTAGATTTCTGGGGCTTCAAATTAAGTACAAGAATGATCCAATTTCGAGTCTAAATGAGGGAGATATGATAAAAAGAAAACGGTCATGCACAACTAGTCCGCTCGAGCGAACATCGGGCTCTCGAGCGAGCAAGCACCTGAGAAAAACCTAGATTTTCCATGTTTTTGAGTTCTAAGCCCCTAAACTCTCAAACAACCACTATGATGCTTCAAAACACACAAAAACTTACCAACTTGCATATTTTCAACACCTACGGACATACGCGAACTCAAACCATCAAGAACCACAGAAAGAAATATTCAAAACCCAGTTTCATCCAACCGAAACAACACAAAACCCCATTTTAAACCAAAACCCGGTTATTTTGAAATATAAATTGATTTTTCATATATTTTTAACTGGTAAAATTACACACGATTACACGTAGCACCCTTATAAAACATGAGAGTCTAGGATCCTACTTTGTTGAGTTAAAAACTCGACGCCTCGATCCACGTACAAAACTGAACTTTGCTGGAACAAAATTCTGTCCAGATGAGCGCGTAGCTCACTGTGCCAATATCAAGGATCCGCTGTTGGATTGTCGAAAATCGAGCCCCAAGCCCCCGAGAAGTGAGAGAGAAGGCAGAGAGAAAATAGAGAAAACTTAGCTTGTAAGTTTTAAAAATATCTAACGCGAGATATTTATAGGCCACCAAAATATCTTTTTTTTTTCGAAATTTGCAACGCAATGCCCAACAGCCCTAGAAACCTACCCCACATGCATATTTAAACCCGATCATGCATCAAAATGCATATAAACATGTTAAAACGAAACACTAAACGTGCGTCAAAAAATGCCGAGAAAGAAAACGGGTCAGGGTATCACAAATTTGGTCTTCTGTGTGTAAGCTGAACTCTACACACGAGATTAAATACAATACAGAATAAAAGACACCCATGCACCACATTAATAAATAATAAAATGCATACATTGCTCATTAAGATTCTCATAGAAATGAAAAAAATTAATTTTATTAGAAAATAAAATTAAATACAAAATTTTAAAATCATAATTTTTAGCATATAACCCTGAGAGGCGGCATGTCATAAGTATTCTGATGGTTGCAGGATTGTCATTACTGCAGAGTTTTGTTTCTGACATAACTGTGAGGTTGAATGGGTGAACAGGAACTCTTTGACTTAAAGAGTTATAACTTGACTATAAAAGCCGGAATATTTTGTATTTATTTATTTATTATTTAAATACGTGTATAGCTTAATTTTGGTTTTTATCTTTATTCAATTTAATAAATTTATTGTTCGAAATTATTTTTTTTTAACAAAAAATAAAATTAATTTTTTTAAAGAAGAATTTGAAAATTATTTTGTTACTCAAAAACATGTTCAGAGATGGATTTAAAAATATGGTATCTTGGAAAATGTGCCAGTTAAGTTCGAATTTTAAATTTGTTAAAGAGTTTAGTTTAGATAAATTATTTTTTTCAAAAATTATTTTAAATATGTGTTACAGGAAAATAAAATTAAAATTCTTAAGTTTTATTTAAAATTAATTTTTTAAATAAAGAGAATTTAAAAAAATTTATTTGTTACACATATAACACGTAAAGATAATAAAAAATTAAAATATTTTGTAAAATATATATTTTTCAAATATTATAAATTTAATAAAATTAAATAGTATTTTTTATAACCCTCAATTTTTTTTAAAAAAACTAAGTGGGTACATGGAATTTATTCAAAGATAAAAATTTATTCATAAATAAATCACACGGTCTCCATCACTAGTTTGTAAATGATGTAATTAATTTTGTGTGTTGACTTTAATTACCTTCCCTCCATCGGGTAGAATTAATTACGGTATTAGCGATACAAACCTCTTTTACGAATAATTTTGAACAATTATTAGTGTAAATCACTTCTCCATTTGAAGGGTTCATTGCAAAGCGATTGATTTAGAAGTAAGTGATGGTTTACACTTAGTTATAAATAATAATATTCTCTCCATCTGAGTCATTACTATTATTTATAGAATAGAAGTTATGTCGACTTTTCATTTTACTTGACATAATCTGTTATCTATATAGTAAAATTAATAGGAATTGACATGTCTGGACAAATACTGAATAGTAGAAGACCTTTCCATCGAGCCATGCTATTCACGGTGTACCAGGCTGCTGGCGAATTCTTTTAAAAATAGTAGAGGGAACTAATTTTAAAATGAATTCAAATTTTTTTGCTTAACATAATTATTGACTTTTAATTATGTAATTTTTAGGATAAAATGGTTTTCAATCTTCTTACGACTAAACTAAAAAAAAATTAACAAGCCCAAATTATATTGATTGGAAAAGGAATCTGAATATTTTGTTAACTGCTGAGTACTATAAGTTTGTGCTCATAGAGATATGTCCACCTAAGCCTAATGAGGGGGCAACCGAAGAGAAAGCCTAGCCTTATCAGAAGTGCCAGAAGGCTGATCAGATGGCACGGTGTTACATTCTGGCATTTATGTCGAATGTTCTACAATATTAGTATCAGTCTATGTCCAGTGCCTAGGACATGATTTTGAACCTCAAATAGATGTTTGGGGATTAAAATCGTGCGGCTAAGTAGGTGGCTATGAAATCCCTGATGAGCACAATTGTGGCTGAAGGCACCACAATTAAGGATCATGTTTTAAAGATGATTAGTCTTCTGAATGAACTAAAAATCCTCAAAGAAGAGATTAATGGGGAAACCCAAGTGGATATCATACTCTAGTTGCTTCCCGGTAGCTTTAAGTAGTTCTGTCAAAAATAGTACCATGAACAAGTTGGAGTATTTCTTGGCAAAACTTCTTAAAGAACTTTAAGTAGTTAAGGGTGTTCTTAGGAAGCTGAGAAGTGTCTTTTTTTGCTGAGAAAGGTTCTTCCTCTTAGCCAAACGGCAAGAAGAATAAAAAGGATTTAGAACTAGGGAGACACAGGTCCAAAGGCAGTTAATGGGCCAAAAGCTGGTGTGAAAAATTTGAAAAGTAAATTTTTTCACTACAACCAAACAATGTACTAAAAAAAGCAATGTTCAGTCTATCTCGGCAAGTGTAGACACAATTTGACCCCGTCCAATCTTAGGTGAATCCGTTGATAAAAATAATTTAAAAGATGCCTCAGTACGATTCTCGAGAAATGATCCAAGCTCGGTAATTGAACCCAATCATCAAAACTTTCAAACCAATGAAATTGTTTTGAACCACCAACTCCAATGTGGCGACCGCCAATAGAATCATTTGGAAACTTCCACTTTTTGTGGCGACCGACATGTTCATTGTGGCAACCACCAATAGAACTTCTTAGAAATCCTAGCCTAAAGTGGCGACCGCCAACTTGCATTGTGGTGACTGCCAATAGAACTATTTGAAAACTTTCACTTTTTGTGGCGATCGCCATGTTCATTGTAGCGGCCGCCAATAGAACTTCTTAGAAATTCTAGCCCAAAGTGGCGACTGCCACCTCTAACCTAGCGACCGCCAACTTGCATTGTGGCAACTGCCTCCTCCAACCTGGCGACTGCTAACTTGCATTGTGGCGACCGCCAATAGAAACTCTTAGAACCTTTTCAAATGTGACGACCACCAACTCCTAACCTGGCGACCGCCAACTTCAAATGGCATGACGTGTCCCAGATCGTGCTAGCATCTCATTGGTTGAAGACTTCTATAAATACCGTACCCCAGTGTACGTTTTCAAGAGAGAATTTTAGAAAGAGAAGCTCTGCCGAGTCGTAGAGCAATTTTGAGCCCCGACGCCGAAACCCTACTAAAGTACCGAGAGCTGAACTCCCGATACCAAAGTTCTGAAACCTTAACTTGGATCATCGCCCGATGATCGAATTGCCCGTCACCATTTCCCAACTCGATGATTCTTTAGCAATCCAGGTATTTTGTTTCGATCCTCGATCTTTCTAACTCCATTTCCTCTCGCTTGGAGTGATCGGGTTAACTTTCAATTTCAATTCGCATATCTTTCATTTACACAGTTAAACTTATTTGCTTCATATAATTTGGTTACTTTCATTAATTTTTTAGTTGTTAATTTATCCACATTTCACACTTAGGATATTGTTCCTTGAATTATATAGTTGTTTTTAGTTTCTTTATTTTTTTTAGTGTTAGTATAATGTTCATTTCCTAGTATTTATTTTATTTTTTTTTTCTTTTTAACTTAATGTTTCATTAGTTTAATTTCATTTTCTAGCATTTTTTTTCTTTTTTTTTATTGTTAGTTTTATTTTTCTCTTCTTTTAATATTAGTGTAATTTTTTTTATAGTATTTTATTTTTTTTCTTTTCTCTTTATTATTAGCTTTATTTTTCTCTTTTTTTTTTTGTCTATTTCTCCTTCTTTAAATGCTAGCTTAATTTTTCTTTTATATTATTTATTTTATTATTTTATTAAACCCAAAAATCACAAGAAGTCTTTTAAGTTAATTTTCATCTTTAAATGTTAGTGCAAATTTTCTCTTATTATAGTAATTTAATTCTTTATTGTTTTCTTTTTCTTTTTTTTTTTTTTGGTTACATTTAAAAAATATAAAATAAATAGTTAGATTTTCTTTAGTTTAATAGCACTTTCTAACCTTTTTACTTTAGCTTTCTTTTGTAAACTTTTTTTTATTTCTTTTTTCTTTAATCTTGAGGTGTTTTCTTGCCATCCTTTTTATTTTAGTTACTTTTATACAATTTGATAACATACATGATAATTTTAGATAATATTTTGTTTATTCCATTTGAAAGTATGTTTAAATTAGTTTAGGATTTTGATAATATTATTAGCAAAGTTCATGTCTATTTTTAGCATATTTGGTTTTAAAGATGTTTAGCATATTTTTGTTCTTTTATTTGAATCATGCTAGTTTAGGTTGTTTTAATAATATTGCATGTGAATTTGCTCCATGTATCATTTAGTTAGAATTGCATGACATAGGACTTAGGATTTTCTTTC
The DNA here is from genome assembly GCA_034768845.1 of Heliamphora exappendiculata. Taxonomy (NCBI): domain Eukaryota; kingdom Viridiplantae; phylum Streptophyta; class Magnoliopsida; order Ericales; family Sarraceniaceae; genus Heliamphora; species Heliamphora exappendiculata. Next base: position 10,030 of record JAOTRH010023866.1, on the reverse strand, counting down.
CTTATTTGCTTTGTTTTGGAATTCTATATACATGTGTTATGTATTTTCTATATTTAATTTTAGATGTTCCCTCTTTGTCTCCACCTTATTTATTTGCATGCATTTGAAAAATCTTAATAAAGAACCAATGATGATTAGTAGAGCCCAACCTTATGGTTGGGTGAATAGGGTGCGTAGCACCTTCCCCGATTCGTATCATAGCCCCTAGACCCTTTTTCTTTGGTTAAACGTTTTAAAGATCAATAGCCATTTTTGTTTTTCTTTGTTTTTCTCAAAAATCAAGTGGCGACTCCATTTTTAAATAAAAATAAACTTTCAAAATTTGTCTTTCAAGGTGTTAGAATATTTTTTAAATATCCATTGAATTCTCATATTTTTGATCACTTTCAAAAATTCCAAAATCTCGGCGCCACAGTATTTTCTAGCAACTCCGCTGGGGACTGGTTTATAAAATCAAATAAGAAAGCAAGACTTGAAAACATCATTGGTTCTTAGTATGTATTTCTCATTTGCATTATCGCATGCATGTGCATTGTTCTTCAACCCCCTACCTGGTCGACCCGATGCTCAATTGTTTATCCATTTCGGAGATTATTGGGAAGACGGACAACCCTTACTGACTGTACGCCATCATAGGTGCAGTAAAAGAGTTCGGGCATACTGTTTGACCATCTCCTGCACCACTCTAGGCATAGAAGGTATATACCCGGCTCTATTCAGAAGGTACCCTTGTTCGATTGACCAAAATCGGCCTTTTGCATATAGTAGCTTAGAACCCTCCATTCGATGTTGCTAACCCTAGTAGGATTATGTATTTTGTTAATTGTATGTTTTGATTGCGTTTATTAGAATTTTTTATTTGGCTTAGGCTAGTTCCTTTTTCGGATTCAACTCAAATTTTCTGTTATCCTTTGATTATGTTAGCTTTTCGCCTTCGGATTCTTACCCGGACTTCGTTCTTCACCTTGTTTGGTTTTGACACTGTAGTTTTCTTCTCGGGGTCATGCCCGTATTTTGTTTTGAAGCCTCTAGGAGAGTTTCTCTCTCTTTTGGATTCTTTTTGGATTGTTGGTTTCTTTCCCATTGTTATATTAGGTTCGCTTCCTTCGAACCTGTGTTATACCCGTATGAGCTAGTCTTGCTTTCCTACTGGAGTGCTGCCCATTTTCTTTTAGAATCCTAGATCAAACCAGTCTCTTGAGGGTTAGAATTGCTATCTTGCCGAAGTGTTGCTCGTTTCTTCGTTTAGATAAACTTGCCCTCTAAAATTTGGTTAATCTTCTCCTTAGCCGTCATCCTGGGTCATCCTATTGTTGCACTATCAGTATGAGCCCGGTAGAGACATTATTTCAGTTTTAGTGATTATCTGCTTATGATTTGCTATTTTAAGTATTTGGGATGTTTGCTATCTGTCGTCAGAATTCTTATCCGGGAAGTACTTGATACTAGTTATTTTACTTTTGTGACTTAGGTTTTCTTCAAGTCTAGATCATTGAGCCAGGAAGATTACGATCGACACGTGTCTAGGCTAGGTCAGTGACAGGAAGACTCTATAGAGTATCTAAATAGCCGATCGAATCATTTAAAATGGCTAAAAATAAAGTTAATCTGACAGCATTGATGAGGGTGATCACTGAAATATAACGGGCCATGAAGCAGCCAACCCAAGCTCAAAATCAGTCCCAAGCGCAAATTCAGGCAATTCAGGCCTGTCTGCCTGGCGTGAATGGACAACCATATGACATAAATGAAAACGGTGAAGACTTTTGGGATGATTACCAGGGATAAGACGTACCACAAGTTGTTGTGCCACCTCGGGTCGCCCACCCGATCATGATAAAAGAAGAGAACACTACCCAGTCTAGGGAGTCCGCACTGGCAGAGAAAATTGATCGTATGGAGAAGGTACTGAGAAAGGCGAAGGGAGTGAAAGAATACATGCTAAATGTAGGCAGTTTTTGTTTATTCTCATATGCCAAACTGCCTAAAAAAATCAAAATGCCAAAGATGGAGAAGTTTGATGGCACCGAAGACCCCTGGATTCAACTAAGGATGTATGTTGGAGCTCTCTCCCCCGTGGGAATTGACGTTCAGCTCAAGACCCAATTGTTTCACCAATCACTTTCTAAGGCAGTACAAATGTGGTTTCTCTCTCTAGAGGTAGCTAAGACTAGAACTTTGGAAGATGCAACTACTGCATTCATCAGTCAATACAGCTACAACGTCCAACTGGACGTCACCGCCCGAGAGCTAAAAATGACTCGTCAAGAAAATTGAGACTTATTTGTTGACTTTCTAACCCGGTGGAGAGGCAAGGTGGCCGAAATGGTGAATCGGATAATTGAGAAAGAACAAGTGAGAATTGTAGTGAAAAACTTGCAGTCCTCTTTGAAGCGTTACCTTATCACATAGCCGCTCTCTACCTTTGAGCAGCTATTTGACGCTGGGGTATAGATTGAGAATGCCATTCAGTTTAGAGATATTGAGAAAGTCAAGCCCAGTCAGAAACCAAAAAGGACCTTCTCTGCTTACAACCAAAATCAGTCTGCTTCTGCCAACCTCATTTCTCACTCGAACGAGATTAACCTTATGAACCCTTCATCCTCTGCCCAACAATCAAACCATACCTAACAGTCAAACAACGACCAGCAGTCGTAATAAAGGCTAAGGAGAGTCTTCACTCCCCTCAACATTTTATTATCCACAGCCCTGAATTGACTTGTTGAGAAAATGGCTTATCAAGCTGTTGGACCACATGCCCATACCTGATCCCCTACCGCGACGGTATAATGCTTCTCAGTACTGCGCCTACCACCAGGGTCATGGACATCTGACTGATAAGTGTATGAGATTGTGTCATGAGATCTAGGATCTCATTGATAACAAAGTAATCTATCCACCATCTGCTGTTCCAAAGCCAAATGTCACGACCAACCCTCTACCAAACCATGTCAAATAAGTTAGGGTAAACTGCATGTCTCTAGAATAGTCAAAGGATCCGAGCCAATACATCTGTTCAGTGTATCTGCCACGCTTACATGTTTCAGCTATTGAGAATCAGACAATCTGTCCACTGATCATGGCTAAGAATGGCTGGGATATGATGGAGGAATGGAATGATGATGCCTGGGAAGGGTATCAAGTGGTCATCCAAGTTAATCAACAAGAAGAAGAGGAACGTGATGAAGAGAACGATTGGCCGTTGGACTACCCGGTGCGGCCATATGGATTTGGTAAAGTGCTTCACGGGATTACTCTTCCTCAGCTTTTCGGGGAGAAGATATATGTTGATGACATGCAATCCTATTGGTTAGTGAGGGTTGTACTGAAATTAGATGGGACTAAATGGACCAACTTTTGGACCACTTAGGAACAGCAGGTAGGGTTTATTAGAGAGGACATTTGAGAAGAGGTCGACAATACGTGGGCCATTGAGGATGAAGAGGAGAGAAGAGGAAGAACGATAAGCACTAACTTAAATGATCTATGAGCATTTGAAAACCCTCTGTGTGTGGACGAGGTAAGGCAGACTGAAAGTACAATGTCGGGACTATGGGATCTCGAGAAAGGCATAGAACATCTGACAAGAAGTGAGCGGCATTTCAAGCCAGCTCAGTTGGAAAAAGGGTAACCAAGCAGGAAGGGAAAAGAGAAGGAGCATAAAGAAGAGGCTGACGCTACACTGAAATTGCTAAAAAAGACACAGGCTAACATTAGCATATAGGGTCTACTAATGGCTTCGCATAGGCAGCGGAAAGTTGTGTTGAAAGTTCTGAATAAAGCCAATGTATCAATCGATGCGACCCCTAAATAGTTGATTGGATTAATATTTCCAGCTATAGAGGCAAAAGTAATTTCTTTTTCGAAGAAAAATTTACCATTAGAAGGGAAGAATCACAATAAGCCTCTGCACATTATAGTCAAGTGTTTAGAAAATTGGGTCTTGGTAACGCTCATTGATAATGGTTCAGCCTTGAACGTTTTCCCACTTAGGACTGCAGTTTACCTGGGGATGAAGCCGGACCAGTTCACGCCCTGTAGTCAAGAAGTTTGGGCCTACGATAACACAAGGAGGGATGTGTTGGGACTGGTATCATTTGCCGTATCAATGGGGCCTCTGGAGACGTCAGTTGAATTCCATATTTTGGATGTGCCAACTTTCTTTAATCTGTTGCTAGGCAGGCCATGGCTGCATGACCCAAACGTCCAGGTAGTGCCATCTACTCTCCATCAAAAGCTAAAATTAAAAAAGAATGGGGCAGTGCTGACCATGCACGGAGAAGATAGTATTTAACCTCCAAGAGAAGAGGGCTCAACTCTCTTAGAGGTTCAGCATGGAGAAGGGGATGTGTCATTAAGTGGCTTTCCATTCGATGAAACTCAGGCTATACAGATGCTGTTGAAGGAAGAAGAGAACTACATCAACCCGCGAGCGGTTATAATGATGAGGCAAATGTTTTACGTCCCAAGAATGGGGTGGGGTCGCAAACAGCAGGGTATTTCAAAATCTATCCAAGTATTGCCAGCTTCGCGCCAATTCGGTCTTGGGTACAAACCGACAGAAGAAGATTTGGAAGGGCTTAAAAAGGGAAGAAAGGCTAACTAATAAGGAACGCTCAACAGATACTTTATCAAAAAAGGAGAAGATTTCCTGTACTGTGGCTTCTCGGAGCCATGGATCGATGAAGAAACCAACCAGAAACTACCATGATTGGAGATCTTCTTTGGCCACCAATTATCTGATACGGAAGAAGATGAAACAGTGAGAGGGGAAGGGGAAGAAAAGAAGGTTCAAGAATAAGATTAGGCTGACAAGCTTGATGGTATGGACATGAGAGTATTATTCAATGAAAAGATGGCTCAGCTACACATAACTTACCAAGACTACTTTGTGATGGGCTTCAGCAGCCCAACCGACTGCTCCAAGTTCATTATTGTTGCGGCTGCAAAGGAAGTGAAGAACTAAACCTTAGAGTCTTTTGATGTGTAGACTGTCTGTCTTGAGTCTGAGTCTGAGTATATGGTTGAGGGCACGTCTGTCTATGCACCTCTCACTGCTTTTGTCTTTGAACTGTAATCCCTACTTTCTTCAATGAAATGAATGAGATTTCTGATTACTCTGCTTTATATGATTTATTTCATACGCTTTCTGATAATTTTAAATTCGACGAAAATATCCCTGAAGATATAAAACTTTTAATAAAAAGAAAAGAAGAAATGCGTGCCCAACCAATAATTGAAAAAACTTTGTCAATAAATCTGGGTAATAAAACTAACCCACAAAATGTACAAATTGGTTCTTCTTTATCCTTAGTTAAACGTGAACAATCAATAACTTTATTAAAAGAATTCAAATATGTATTTGCATGGTCTTACGAGGATATGCCTGAAATTGATCCCGACATTATCCGACACCAAATCCCCTTGTACTCTGATGCTAAATCGGTCAAATAAAAGTTGAAACGAATCCGAGCAGAGTAGGCTCTGAAGATCAAAGAAGAAGTTACCAAATAGATCAATGCTGGATTCCTAATGGTAATCGAGTATCCAAAGTAGGTAGCTAATATCGTGACGGTGCTAAAAAAGGATGGTCATATCTGAGTCTGCGTAAATTTTCAAAATCTCAACAAGGCTAGCCCAAAAGACAATTTTCTACTACCGCACATCGACGTTTTGGTAGACAGTACAACGGGGTATGCCTTATTATCATTCATGGATGGCTTCTCTAGGTATAACCAGATTCTAATGGACATCGAGGACAGAGAAAAGACGACATCCACCATGCCCTGGGCATTTATTATTATCATATAATACCGTTTGGTTTGAAGAATGTAGGGGCAACCTATCAGAAGGCCGCCACTACTTTACTGCATGGCATGATACATAAGGAAGTCGAGGTGTATGTGGATGATATGATAGTCAAGTCCAAGAATTGGGATGGCCACATCGTAGCGTTACAAAAGTTCTTTGAAAGGATTCAAAAATACAAAATGTGGCTCAATCCACAGAAGTGTGTCTTTGGAGTTACCACCGAAAAAATGCTCGGGTTTATGATCACTCAGCGAGGCATTGAAGTTGACCCTTCAAAAATTAAAGCAATCTTGGAAATGCCTCCCCCAAGGACCAAGCAAGAAGTAAGGGGCTTTCTGGGTAAGATATAGTTCATTAGTCGATTCATCTCAAAATTAACAACTACCTGTGAGCCGCTCTCCCGTCTGCTAAAAAAAGGAGTCGAGTTCAAATGGGATCAAAAATGCCAAGATGCCTTTGAAGCTGTATGACAGTACCTGTAAAATTCACCTGTTCTAGCTACTCCCGAACCTGATAAGCCACTGATCCTCTATTTGTCAGTAACTGATTCAGCTATGGGATGCATGTTGACACCAGAGGATGAAACCAGAACTGAAAAGGCGGTATACTACTTGAGCAAGAAGATGACGGGGCCAGAAATACGGTACACACCATTGGAAAAGACATGCTGGGCTTTGGTTTAGGCTTTACAAAAATTGAGGCATTATATGCTGTCATTCACGGTGAATATCATCTCTCGGATGGACCCATTGAAGTACCTGTTTGAAAAGTCGGCACTGGCAAGAAGGCTAGCCCGCTGGCTACTTTTGTTATCAGAATTTGACCTTAAGTACGTCACCCGAAAGTTAGTCAAGGGTAGAGCAATGGCAAAATTCTTAGCTGACCAACAAGTTGAGGGAAGTGAAGACACAGAGTTCCAGTTTCCTGACGAGCAATTGATGATAGTCGGGGATGACAAGTGGACTCTATATTTTGATGGCGCATCTAACCAATATGTCTATGGAATATGATTCTTTCTTGTCACTTCTGACAAATCGCACGTCCCATTGTCTTTGAAGCTCAATTTTGAAGTTACCAATAATTAAGCTGAGTATGAAGAATGTTTAGCTGGATTGGAGGCAGCCTTGGAACTAGGGGCAAGGAAGTTAGAAGTCATTAAAGATTCGGCACTGGTAGTTTCACAAGCAAGAGGAGAATGAAAAGTCAAGGACTTAACCCTAATTCTCTATCATCAAGAGCTAGAGAAGCTGATACCAAGTTTTGAATCAGTGATCTTCACGCATGTGCCAAGACTGCAAAACAAGTTCGCCGACGCATTGGCTACCCTTGCATCTGACATCCCACTCGGGGTCAAAATGAGGCTACTGATAATTGAACAGAAGAGAAAGCCAGCATACGAGATGACAGTCGCCATCGAAGAGAGCATCGACGAACTGTCGTGGTATTTTGACATTCAGAATTTCGTGGAGAAAGGAGAATATCCCAAGTTTGCCAGCAAGAAGGACAAAAGGGTAATATGATGATTATCTGCACAGTTTGTCAATTGCGAGGGAAAGCTATACAAACGAGGGCATTCTAAGGTTAACAAGTTGTGTGTCAGCACGGAAGAAGGCCAAAAGCTAATGAAAGAGATCTCTGCGGGAGTCTGTGGGCCACACATGAGTGGAAACATGTTAGCCAAGAAGATCCTACGACAAGGATACTTTTGGATGACAATGGAGACATATTGTATACAGTTCATGCAGAGGTGTCATAAGTGTCAAATTCACGCAAACCTTATGCACGTTCTCCCATCTCAACTATATAACCTGACGTCGCCATGTCCATTCTCAATATGGGGAATTGATGTGATTGGTAGGGTAACACCGAAGGCATCAAATGGGCACGAATTCATTTTAGTGTCCATTGACTACTTTACCGAGTGGGTGGAAGCAACCTCCTACTCAATATTGAAAGCCTCTCATGTTTTTACGTTTATCAAGAAGAACATCATTTGTCGGTACGGGGTCCCCCATGAGGTTATCTCGAATAATGGTTCGCATTTTCAAGGAGAAGTCTTGGATATTTTTTAGGAATGCCGGATAGTGGCTCACAAATCCTCACCATATCGGTCGCAGACTAATGGAGCAGTAGGGCAGCAAACAAGAACGTCAAGAAGATCCTACAAAAGATGCTCAACTCACATGAGGATTGGCCGAAACATATACCGTTCGCACTATAGGGATACAGGACATCAATCAGAACTTCAACAGGAACTACGCCATACTCTTTAGTGTATCGGATGGAAGCCGTGCTTCCCATTGAGGTGGAAATTCCTTCGCTAAGAGTAGTGGTCGAGGCCAGTATTTTAGAAGCATAATGGCAGAGGAACCAAATGGAAGAGTTGCTCTTATTTGATGAAAGAAGGCTACAAGCTCTATTTCAAGTACAAGGATACCAAACGAGGATAGCTCGAGCATTCAATAAAAAGGTCAAGACCCAAGATCTCAGAGAAGGAGATCTGGTTCTTAAGGAAATCAAAGCTCCCATCTTCGACCCCAGGGGCAAGTTCAAGTCAAACTGGTCTGGGCTGTTTCTGATTAAAACCATCATGACTTGTGGTGCAGTTATTATTATGGATTTGGACGGCAATGTGTTCTCCACACCAGTAAATCTTGACCAGCTTAAAAAGTACTATCCTTAAGGTAAAAATAAAGATAAAACTATAAAAGCTCGCTGAGTTAAAAATCGAAGAGGCGGCTCAGGCAAAAGTTAAAACAGCCCGCAAGGCTAAAAACCCAAAATGGCGACCTTGAAAAAAGATAGGGCATCACAAAAGGAAAGTGTCAATACCCGAGAGTAAACTGAGCCCGAACTACGTTATGGCCTGATTCTATTTTCTTGGGATACATAGGCAGCTTCTTTTAAGAAGTTCGGCCACATTCTTTATTTTTAACCATCTTTAAATCTGAGTAAGACCAATGCAAGTTTATTTCTAAATTTTAATAATAAATTCATTTAATTGCAAAAATCGAATTACTTTGGATAATTTTGAACCTTCTTAAATATAATGCGGGATTTTCATTACTTTAGCTTCGGGTTACAAAGTTTTGAAAATAAAAGGGAGGGCGCACAAGTCCTAAACTCTACAAACAAAATAAAAAGAAAAGTTATGAAATCTTTAAAACAAAGCAGGAGGCCTCAAATCTTCCTCCTTTTTGCTACCTGTTTTCCTTCTTCTTTCTTCTCCCTATCATGCATCGGCCATGTCTTGTACTCGACAGAAAGATCAGGACACTGCAGCTCTTACATCTCCATCAGTGAACAAGATAGCAAAGCATCCTGATATAATGTTAGAAACGGGGCCGGCAGTGCAGATAAAAATAAATAGCCTCGGATACTATGAAAGATAACCAGACTATGACTGAATTACCACATGATCCGATGAGAATAGTAGAAAGTAGTCTAACGCAAACCAATCAGCAAAACACCAGGGTGATCCATGGTGGTCATAGTTATTGCAGGGATCTGCCACCAAGAGCACTGTATGGTGATATCTGGGCCAGTCAGAGAAGAGAAGTAATGTCGCCAGGCTGGCTCGGTACTGCATATCAGATAATAGGGGCGGTAAAGAAAAACTACAGCATTGTGCCTATCAGTTGGAGATTTCTGCACAAGATTCACCTTCTCCATCAGCCAAATCTATAGCAATAGTTAGATCAGTAAGAGAAAAACCTTGGCAAAAGTCTGATGAAGAAAAATGTTTGAGCTTACTTGGAGAAGCAAGGGGCTGCCGACAAAAGTAGTGGTCTCACCACGATGAACAGCATCTAGACCCAGCAGTGTCTTGGCTAAGACAAGTGGCACGAAGTCCTTCCCCACCCACATCTGACTCGTAGTATCAACCAGTGCGTAGCTAACTTGCCCGTCTGAGGGAATGAGAAGATACTAAGCAAGAAGACAGAAACAAAGGGCATAACGACGCCGCAGCTGAAAGCTGAGGTCACTAAGGTCGCTAGTTAGACGGAACCTCTCAATGATCCATGGAATGTCAAGGTAGTCACCCGATGTCAGAAGTGAAGCTTTTGTCCTGACAAGCCACAGAGTTGCATCACTTGCTGCCGAGTCGAAAGGAAGGAAGTGGGAACAACAACGGTGCTTCGTGTGTTAGGGTTGGTATACTGAAAATCATATTTTTAGTATTTAATTTTATTTTAATAAAATTAATTTTTTATTTTAT
>JAOTRH010023845.1:0-21799 GCA_034768845.1 Heliamphora exappendiculata | reverse complement strand
TCAATGCAAGAAAGTCTTGAGATTATAGGTCAGAGTGCAATTATAGTTCTTTAGTGGTGTGAACTGTAATTTAGTATCTTATAGAAATTGCAGAAACCGCTGCGTCTTTCCATAATTACAGAAACCGCCCGTAGGTATCTTTATTGCACTGGAAGTCTTATTCATAATTACTTTCCAGGTCCCTGTTGTAACCCTATATATATGCGGGTAGACTGAACCAGTTTAGATTAATTTTTATATCATTATTGATATATTATTTTTGTCTTTTAAGACTTAAAAATATATTGGGGTTCTGCCGGTAGAAATTCTCGAAGGATCGTAGCCCACACTACATTTGAGGATCGCATAAGGGAATACGGTAGAAGATTTGACTGGAGTTTCAACTCGGAATCAAGTCGTAGTTGAAGATTAGATCGACAAAAAGTATTCTTTTAAATCGAAAATCGTTTTACAAAAATAATGATTTTGGTAGGATTGCCTCCAACACTAGTGCAAAGAACTGCTGTGGTAATCTGGATGGAAGAAAACTAAGGCCAGAGGACTTCTACCTCTTGCTAGAGCGCCTACCTTTCTGTGCCTCTGTCCCACCCTTTTGGTGTTCTAGCCTCCTTGAATACTCGAATCTCTGCCAAGATATTCTCAATCCTCGTTGCTACCTCCACCAGCTCTGTAAACATACACAGCCCCATGTCGCCCACTCTCTCTTTGATCGCAAACCTCAAACCCCGCTCAAACCGCCTCGACCTTAGCTCGTCGGTTGCCACCAACTTCGGTGCAAAACAAGAACTCAAGATATTGTAATTTTACCAACGTGTATCATTTTTCGACTAGTCAACACTACCGACTTGAAAACCCTATTTTAAAATGAGATCTGAACTTTGGTCAAAACATGAAAGTTGTAGATAATATGTATATCTATCTACCCACCCAAAAGGAGAACAAAATATTGAGTTTTGATAGGTCAAGACCCCTTTGAAAGTTTCTATTGAGTTTCAGCCCCCAATGAACATTCTGTTACATATTTTTATATAGCTTAAACCTCTATTTTTAGTGACCTATTCCAAAAGTGGTCTACGTGAACATTGTAAATACCATATTGAAGTGCTTTTTGCCTAGAAATCATACCTTAAAGCCTCGGTATAATACTTCAATACTGCTTCAAACCGTCTGTCCAAAATCGACTCTGCTGAGTTTTGGCAGCTGACATAACCTATTTTTTAAAATGGCCAAAAAGTCTAACTTGTTCAAAACAATTACCCTTATCTATAAACATGAAACTTGTAGAGGACTTGTTGAACTAGAACATATTAAAAATGGGCAAATTTGGACTCGAAATGATACCCTAAAACCAAGACAACAGAAGCATAATTTGGATAAAATCTTGAGAAAAATGCTGAACCGTTTTTTCTTAATATGAATTGTTCTCCCATTTGCCTTAGGATTTGGCCTTGGTGTTAAACATAAGAATTGTAAAAAATATTTTTATCTAAATGGTGTATAAAAATCATAACTTTATTCCAAGTCTAAATACCCCAAAATCTTGTTGGCCCTTTTAATTTAATACTTGACTTTTGACCTTAAAATTTATTAAGTGTATGTTTGAGTACCCTTCACTATGAGACCCGAGTTTTTCTATGATGTTTGATTTGAATTAGTTGATTAGTGTTTTATGTGAATGTATGATAATTTAGAATTCATTCTATCATGTTGAATCATATCTTGAGAATTATATCATGTGCTTCACATACTTGTACCTTATACTTTGCGTATTGTACCATGAATATTGTCATGCTAGTTGTTGCCATGTTATAAATTGTTGCACTTGAGATCGATGATACACATTATGAGCATCTTCACTAACATCCTGGCATATTGGAGTCTATCTGTGCAAACCGTTGTTGGGATGCGCTATATTGAATTATTCTTCTTGGTTCTTAATCTAGGGCGTCCCTAATTGCCATTTCTGAAAATATTTTGGGATGTATTCCTCTTGTACACCCTAGGTACGTTTTCGGTGTTACAGATTTGATTTATACACCCTGGGTGCGTCCCTAATGTTTGAAATGATTTATGAATATTGTTGGGCACCATGGGTTCGTCGTTTGCATTTTGATTTCGATAGCTTGAACTTTGGATAAGTTCGGAGAGAGCCCAATTATGGTGGTCCTAAATCTCTCATCTTGGTACTTTGTATAATGTGAACATCTCTTGAATTTGTTTTGACTTTGGGTTGACACCGGTGAAGGCATCACGCATCTTAAGATGGAAATTGTCGGCTTGAATAAGGGTGGCAGATAATTGGTTGCCCCCCCACACCATTGCCATTCAGTAAAATAGCTGTGGCACGAAGCCCAGCGATGTATTTACTATTCATAGCGAGGCGCGATGATGGCTTTGGTGATTAATTCGTTCTACGATCACAATAAGTCAAACAGCTAGAGATGATGAACCTGTTTTGGTAGCAGGGGTTGGTACTGAACTTGAACCCATCATCCTGGTGGAGGATAGTGACCATGATCAAGTTTCTTCTTCGGCTCGGGGCCACCACGGCAGGAAGTTGAACAGTAGCAAGAAAAAGAAAAAGAGGTCCTTTTCTTAACCCTGTTATCTTATGTCTAAAATCTTTTCTTGGAATGTCTGTGGGCTTAATAGTAGTCTTAAGTAGAATGAGTTAAAATGTTTTGTTAGGAAGTCTCAATCGGTTTTATTTGCTTTAAATGAAACTAGAATAAAAAAAGAAAAGGCCAGCCCTATTTTTGAAAAAAATTTCCTAGGCTGGAAAATGGTTCATAATTATGATTTTGGTAGTTTGGGGCATATCTAGGTCTGCTGGGATCCCGAGTTATTTAATGTTCAAGTCCAGGATTCTGGTGACCAATGGATCCATTGCAAGGCTTCCATTCTTGAGTCACAAGTCTCTTTTTGGGTCACTTTTGTTTATAGCCTTAATTCTTATGGGGATCGAATTAGTCTCTGGAATAAGTTTGTGAACCTTGCTCCTAGACTGAATGCCTGTGCTTGGCTTCTCATGGGAGATTTTAATGCCATTCGGTATCTCGAGGAACGTTTTGGGGGTTGTAGTAGATGGCCGTCCCATATGGAGGATTTTGGTAAGTGTCTTTTTGAAGCTGAGCTTGATGACCTTAGGTACAGTGGTATCCAGTTTACGTGGTCAAATAATCAACAAGGTGAAAATTTTATTAAGTCAAAAATTGACCGTGCCCTTATTAATGAGGCTTGGTGTTTAGCCTTTCCCCAATCTTGTGTTTATTTTTGCTCTCCTGGTATATCCGATCATTCTCGTATTGAGATTTTGCTCAATATTGGGGGCTCTAAAGCTATGAAGCCTTTTAAGTTTTTTGACTTTTGGGCTAAAAGCCCCAAATTCCTCCCGCTGGTCAAGGAGGTGTGGTAGGTATATGTGCCTGGATCGGATATGTATGTTGTGTGTAAGAAGCTCAGTATGCTGAAAGTCAAAATGAAATAGCTCAACCAGGAGACTTTTAGTGATATTACCAATAGGGTTTTGAGCCAAAGGACTATCCTTGACAATCTTCAAATCAAGCTTGATCGTAAGCCGCATGATACGGTCTTGTACAACCAAGAGAGGGATGCTTATAAGCTTTTTGTTGAGCTCTGTTTGGCTGAAGAGAGTTTCCTGAAACAAAAGGCTAGGATCCAATGGCTTAACTTAGGGGACCAGAACACTAAATTTTTCTTTAAATCCATCAACTTTCAGAGTAATAAATCTAGGATCTCTGCGATCACTAAGGATGATGGAACTATCTGTACTGATAGACAGGATATCTCGGAGTACATTGTTGATTACTACCAAGGCCTTCTTGGTAGGGAAGTCTCTCCTCATAGACTTCTGATGAGGCCATGAGTGGCATTATTCTGAACAAGTTATCCTCTCAAAGTATTGAGAGAATGAAATGTGATGTGATTTTTGAGGAGATCAAGCAGGTTATGTGGTCTCTCAAATCTAATAAGGCTCCTGGCCCTGATGGGTTCTCTGTTGGCTTTTTTAAAGCCGCTTGGGAAGTTGTTAGTGAGGATGTTACTAGAGCTATCAAGAGTTTCTTTTCCTCGGGTTGCATGCTTCGTGAAGCAAATACCACTCTTATAGCCTTAATTCCCAAGATTCATAATCCTACTTATGTTAAGGAGTACATGCCTATCTCTTGCTGCAACACTATCTACAAGTGTATCTCTAAGATTATTGCTAATAGGATTAAGGACTCCCTGCATGAGATAATCTCTCCCTCTCAGTCTGCTTTTGCTAAGGGTTAGAGAATTGCTGATAACATCTTTCTTTCGCAAGAGCTTTTAAGAGACTACCATAAGCAAACTAAGGGGCCTCGGTGTGCGCTTAAAGTTGATATCATGAAGGCCTATGATAACGTCAATTGGAGTTTTATGTTCTCTACTCTTAGAGGTATGGGGTTCTCGGATAATATGGTGGCCTGGATTCGGGAATGTATTAAGACCCCTAGCTACTCGAATAGCATTAATGGTGAGAGGAATGGTTTTATTCCTGGCAAGAAAGGTCTTAGACAAGGGGACCCCTATCCCCTTATCTTTTTTTGATGGCTATGGAAATCCTATCTAGGCTGTTTACTAAGTATACGCAAGAGAGGGCCTTTAACTACCATTGGAGATGTCAGAAGGACAAGATTGTTCACCTGTGTTTTGTGGATGATCTTGTGATTTTCACGAGGGGTGATGCTCAATCGGTTAGAGTTATGCGATTTGTTTTAGATTACAACTAAATTAGCCTATAAAAAGTGTAAGCCCTTGATTGATAGGGTTGCTAAGCGTATCCATGTCTGGACTAGCAAGTTCCTCTCTTACGCTGGTCGGCTGCAACTTATCAACTTCATTCTTTTCTCTATGCAGGTCTATTTGTCTTCTCTTTTCATCGTCCCTAAGAAGGTTTTGAGGGAAGTTGAAATTCTGATGTGGGCTTTCCTTTGGAGTGGCTCGGATTTGAAATCTTATGGGGCCAAAGTCTCTTAGGAGGAGATTTGCGCCCCAAAGCGTGAAGGTGGTCTGGGAATTAAATCGTTGGTTTTGTGGAATAAGGCTGCTGTGGCTAAGCATGTCTGGTTTCTTCTTACGGGTGGTGATATCTCCCTCTGGTGTATGTGGATTAAGTCGAATATTCTTAGGGGTGAATATTTTTAGTCAGCTAAGGTTCCCCAATCGATTTCTTGGTGTTGGAGGAAATTGCTTCAACTTAGGGCCTTAAGCCTTTTATTAGGTATGAGGTTGGGAATGGAGCGGACACTTTTCTGTGGCTTGACCCTTGGCACCCTTGGGGTTCCATTTTGGAAGAGAAAGGGCCAAGAATTGTGTATGGTG
Source organism: Heliamphora exappendiculata (assembly GCA_034768845.1). Classification (NCBI taxonomy): domain Eukaryota; kingdom Viridiplantae; phylum Streptophyta; class Magnoliopsida; order Ericales; family Sarraceniaceae; genus Heliamphora; species Heliamphora exappendiculata. Next base: position 16,435 of record JAOTRH010023845.1, on the reverse strand, counting down.
CTGGTATGAATCGGCTGGATAAAGTTTCTAAGGTGGTTGATGGGGGCTCTTGGAAATGGCCTTCTGCTATCTCCATTGATTTGATTGAGATGGCTCGTGAGGTTAGGTTTACTCTGGATGCTTCTAGGATGGATAACATTAGATGGGCTCTTTGTGGGGGTAAATTTTCTATTGGCTCCCTTTGGGATGCTATTTGGGTCCATAAGCCTAGACCCATACCTCTTGTCTGGTTTAAACATCATATCCCTAGAATTAGTTTTATCCTTTGAATTGCTGTTCGGGATAGGCTTAGTACGGGGGATAGACTCTGGATGTTTGGCATGTCTGGTGATTTTCAATGTATCTTATGCTCAGGTTGCCTGGAATCTCATGATCACCTCTTCTTTAGTTGTCCCTTCTCTAAGCAGGTGTGGGGTTGGGTTCTAGGAAAATGTGGGCTTGATTAGTCCGAGGGCTCCTGGAAAGGGTGGTGGGGCTCTTTTGCAAAGTCTTCGGGTGGCCACTCTCTTAAATCCCTGGTTAGCAATCTAGCACTGTCTGCTACGGTCTATAGCATCTGGAGGGAACGTAATCTTAGGAAGTTCCAAGGTAGTAAGCGGGGCTGGGAGATGATTATTAAGGAGATTGGGGAGACTATCAGAGGGAGGTTGTCCCTTCGTAGTAAGATCCCTACCACTTCCCAAAATGTGGGTATCCAGGAGAAATGGAGGTTATCTTCAGATATTTTTATCTGCTAATGCTCTTTTTGCAGGTTAGCTTAGAGGATGGGCTGAAGCTTGGTGCTTTTACCTCGGCTCCTTTTGGCATAGTTGAACTTTGTAATCTGATTTCCTTTAATATGTTATTGCATTTGCTTCCTTGTGCAGCTTCTCTTATGCTGAAGCTTTTTTGTGAGTTTTGCGTCTTTTCCTTTGGAGGGCAGAGTTCTGAGTTTTGTCCCTTCCCTTTGGAGAGTTATCTTCTAGTGCTAGTGTGCCCGGTTTCTTATGGTGGGTGACCTTGTTTCACTATTTGTTAAATTGTGGTGAATTTTTTACTAACAATAGTACACTATTTTTTTTTCTTTTGTTCAGATTCCTATCGCGATGAAGGTGTTTTAGTTGAGATTTGTTCTTCTTTCTTTTGGAGTTTGAGTTATACACTATGCGAGCTTTCTCCCCATTCCTTGGAGAGTCGAGTTTCTTTTGTTTGGTTCCTAGTTGGGTGGCTGGTGGCTGGATGGTTTTTTGTTCACTTACTGTTTATTTTCTGTCCAAGTCCAGTGTGTGGACTGCTCGTCGTCGAACGAAACCTCGCTTGACATCCAATTGATATGTAGTAGCCACTTCCTGGTTCCTCTTCCAGGAGGTCAAGACTATTTTGAGCTTCTTGATCACTGCATTCCCCTGAGGGTGATTTTATGCATGTCTGGTGTTGTTCGGCAACCTCGATGGGAGTTATTTTCAGTGTCCTTTTGCTCCTTATTGTCTCCTGGTTTGTATTTTTTTTGATTCCTAGATATCTATAGTTTGATGCCTAGCTATGAGGGTTGTTCATAGCTGTTGGGATCTTGTTTTGATTTCTTGTTTTGTTGCTTTATTGCTCCTTAGATTTGTGTATTTCTTAGCTTTGCTAGGGTTATTTATAGCCTTCCCATTATGGCTAGTGTAAGGGATGTGTGCATGTGTTTTCTTCCCAGCCGTATGCTTTTGGTATGGTCTGTGGGTGATGCCTCGATTTCTACAGGTTTGGGAGTTCGCCTCTGCATGGTTTTGGTTTGTGTAGCTCGAGTCTGGAGTTTGGCCTGGTCTGCGTTTTGCTTGTTTGGGCAGTTTTTTGTGTGCCTTTTTCAAAGCTTTTATTGTATAGGCCTTTTATTAGTTGGTTGTTTTCCTGTTGTACTTTATTGGCATGGCTGATCTAGCTTCTGCCTCCATTATTGTTTAAATAATGGGGGCGGCAACTATGTCCATCTAACTTCGTTTGGGTTTGTTTTGGGAGATTTTGGTTTATTTTGGTTATGGTTTAGCCTAAAGCATTGTTATTTGTTTTCTTTGGTTATAGCTTAGCCTAAAGTCAGGTTTTTGGTGCTTGGGTTGTAAGGCCTGGGGTGTGCCCCTTGTATTCTTGTATTTCTTTTCGTTTTTTATGTCATAGTTAATTATCCAAAAAAAGTCCCATCAAGTCTACTTTGGAAATTTTCAGCGTGGAATTCCTGTTATAATCTGGGTACATGTTGGGTTGGGTATCTGCATTTCATACACGAACGTTTATTGAATTATCTGCTATTATGTCTTAAATCCATCTGTCTCCTTGGCTATAAATTGTATTGGGTGTTATATGGTATGTGTTGCGATAAATTTTGTGCCGTGAGATTAGTTAGAAGGTTAGAGTGTATAGCTTCTGGGCCCTGGCTCATGGTATTCGTGCCACAGGTAAGGAAGAGTTCTTGGAGAAAGTCATCCCAGAGGGAGAAGAAGAGTTTAAAGAACAGGGTGAGTTCCAAGAGCACGTGGATTTTGCTGATGCATTCTGAAGAGTCGAGACCTCAGCTTTTGTGCTTATATTAAGTTCTCTCGCATTTAGTGTAATTTTTGAAATTTATTAGTGAAATTATAATAATTATGTACTTTTGAACGGTTCAGAACTCCTTTATGATGTAATAACTAGCGTATATAAATATGAATAAATGGATAGAATATCAATTTATTTATATTTATATATGTCCCGACGTGCCCGGAGGATGGGGCGTCATAATTGGTATTAGAGCCCAAATTTAGTGAACTTTCAAGCCTTGTGTTGTGGGACACTACGAGTTCTGTAGCGTAAAATCTCTGTAGAGTGTCTATATTATTAAATTATCATTTATAATACTAAAAACATAAAGTCCATACCTTAAGCTTCTCTTCCTAATCGTCTCTCATCTTAGGATGGTGTCCGACGCAGAGCCGGCTAGAGAACCATAGGTATCACCTGAACCATTAGATTCAGACCCCGAGGAAGAACCCATTGAAGAACAAGACCCGATAGACGTATTTTCGTTGGCAGGGATGTTCCTGAATGAGTGGCCAATTCATGATAGAGATAATCCCAGATGCAACATGTGAATGTTCTTGGTGTGCAACATGTTTCTTGTGTACAATTTATCATGGCATGGCATATAAACATGGTAGGGCACATGGTACAACTTGATAAATCATTAAGTACAAGCATATGAAGCATTGCCACAATTTAAGCAACATAGAATCGAACCATCGGCATGAGTTCATCTTATTAAAAACATCATTTTTATACACTAGTTACTTACAAAGTTTATATAAGGTTCACACACTCAAGTCTCATAAGCAACACACCATTCAAACACTTAGCCAATTTTAGGTTCAAGTTTTAATTGCTAGTTTTAAGGTTATGACAGTGTTTCGAATCACTTAGACATTGATTTAGTTTCTAAAATTTTAACACCAATTAGATAAAAATATTTCCTATAACTTTCATATTTATCACCAAGGTCAGTTCCTAAAGTAAAATGGTCATTTATTTTATTTTAGTCAAAATCTTCAGCAGTTTACAGAGAAATACAAAGGAATGGAGCCTCTGTTTGCTACTATTTTGTGGCATCCATTCAAGGGCTATGGCTCCGATTTGTGGTGGGGTTCTAGTTTAAGACGTTCTCTACAAGTTTCATAGTTTGAGCTAAGGGAAGTTGTTTGTAAAAAGTTTGAGATTTTGGCCAATTTATAAAGAGGCTTCAATAAGCCTAAAAAGGGTCTACGGAGTATGTTTTTAACAGAGAATGTTTAGAACATTTAAGGTATCATCCGAGGGTATTTTTGTTTGATTTTTTGTCATTAACTAGTCAAATATATTAGCTACAAAGTTCATATTTACCACTTTTGTATTTGGCTTCAAAACAATTAGGTTTTAAGTCATACAAAAAGGTGTGACATAGAGGTCTGTCAGTCACTAAACCTTAACAGAGATTTTGGGAAGTGTTTTGACCCATCTAGACTTTATATTTTTGGCTCATATTTGGTGGACTGAAAGATGTATGTATCCTCTACAATTGTTATGTTTTAACCTAAGCTCGGTTCTCATTCTAACATAAGGTTTTTAGGTCTGAAACTCAGAGTGGTCAAGATCTGAAACTCTTTGGAAAAAATGAGATATATAGAGTTCCACCCAACAAAATCACTTCGAGCCAATTTTATAGGAAAGATAACTAAAAAATATAGATCTAGACTCAAAAATAACTTTAAGGACATTTGTATACATTTATTTATGATTATTTAAAGTAGGTGGCAAAAAGTGAGTAAGTCCAGAAAATCAGGCTACTTAGGGTTTTGATTTCTAAGCCTATCTTGTGTACATTTTTAACATGTTTTCTTTACATGCATGTTACAAGTTCACATAAACCAAAACTCTAGAACATATTTAGGCCATAAAACTCAAGAATAAACACATGCAAATATATACAAAACTTACTCATACATAAACAGTCCATAAATCACTCCTACGACACCTTTTTGATTCATTCTTTGTTTTATTTTGTTAAGGTTTGTTATAGAGATGGAATGAGGGGTATCTTGGGGGAGAATATCAGAAAGTTTAAAAGAGCTGCTTACCTCTTTTGATGCTTAGAAGTTTGTTAGAGAATAGGACTTAGCTTTAAAGATCCCTCCTTAGTTCCTCCTAACTCCTTCTTCCTTCTTTCTTCCTTTTCTCCTTCTTCGTGGACACGTAGAGAAATTTTTACGGTTGCTGTCCCTCTCTTCTCAGCCGAAATGTATGAAGGGAATGTGGGATTATGCCATGTTTTTGTAGAAGAAATGTAAATGGGAATTAATTATTACAAAAATTCAAATTTTAAATTTTTTTTGAATTTCATTGGTTGCATAGGAGGTGGTATTTATTCAAGATTTGCACATTCAGATTTTGGGGCAGTTTAGTTCGGCTATGGAAGTTTTGGGAGACTAAAAAGCTAGTCTTGAGTGTAATTAGGGTTTTAAATGGTATTTTGGTGCATTTTTGTGTATTTAATTGCATAAAATATTATTTTTATGTACCTAAACCTATTAAAACCTATTATATTAATGTATTTATAATTAATTTAGTCTTTTTATAATTTATTATAATTTTGATAGCAATTAAATAAACAAATGTAGACTTTTAAGCTAAATTAAGCTACTTTGACTAGAATTGACTTTTTGACTTATTTATTGTGTAGTGACTTTAAATAATTATTTGGTCACTTTTGTTGAGCTATATTATTATATTATTATATATATTACTTGTATAAAAAGTATTAGGTCAAAATAATACTTAATTTAAACATCTTTTCTGATCTTTAAGCATAAAAAGGCAAAAAGTAACTTTTCGGGGCACATACTCCTTGGTGGCCGGCCTTGCAAGGGCATTTTGGTCCTTTTAATTGTTATTTTATATTTTATTAATTAATTATGTATAAATATCTAATTTTGAGTGTCCATGTGTCAAATTTTAAATTTTTAGGACTTTTTGCTGTACTAGGGACAAAATGGTCATTTTACCTTAGTTATGAAAATTTTTGATTTTTAATTTAATATTTTATATTATTTAGTTAATTTAAGCTATTTTAAGACTTTTCTAACTGCTAGGGCTTTTCCTATGAAAATTTGGTCTCTTTTAGGGTTTTCGGGTCAATTTAGGATTTTAGGTTACTTAGGATTTGTTCATTGTCCATGTAGCGACTTACGTTCTCATCAATTATCCATCGCTAATACTAGGGTTTGAGCCAAGTTATTACAGAAAAAGATGCATTTGGAAAAGTCTAAAAGGAAGCTCTAGTGCTTCTTTTGTATTTGGTATTACATTTGTACATAAGGTAACGTGGATGATTATAGTGATATTATTTTCGTACATGAACTCTTGAAAATTTAAAGCATATCTTTGAAGTTTGATATGTATGTATATCTTGAGTATGTGGTTGCTTAAAGAAAATAATTTACTTTTCTTAAACAAGTTTTCAACTCAAACCTATGGTGAAACGAAAGTTTTAGTTGACGGCTATTATGTGGGACAATTTAGGGTTAGTCAACAGGTCTAGGGGTTCGGGGTGTGACAAATGGTATCAGAGCTCTAGGTTTGAATACCTAGGAGCCGTGGAAAGTTAGGATGACCCTTATATGAGAATTGTTTCATGAGATTAGGCACCACTACACGGTATGAAATGTGTGCTTACATGGGTTTGCGGTTGAACTATTTTTCGCATGCTATGTGTTTATGCGAGCATAGAGGTTGAGTCTTGGGGTGATATGGCATGCCAGTTGGCATCTGATCAACTACTTTGAGGTTCAAAATAGAAAAGCATTTAGTCGATATTTTTTCTATGAGAAAATTGAATTAGTTACCCGGATTGTCACATTACTCTGAGGCTTTCTTTCGGTATGTGAATATGTGTTAAGTTGAGTTTAACCTAGTTGGGAGTTGTGATATCCTCGTTATAAAAGTTATACCTGTGGGACTAGGATGAGTTGTGGTTCAGGTGGTAGTGTGGGTTATGGAAGTGCAACGTGGTCGTCAACGATCGTGGTGGGTGTAAGCCCGTGAGATGAGTATTGATTGTTTAGAGTGTGTTGTGCCCATGTGATTTGGGGTGACTGTAATAGTTTCCCGTTTTGTGTTTTGCTATCAATAGTTTGATGAATGAGTATGGTAGGGTGTTTGAAACCTCCTAGAGGTTATTTGTTGTGGTTGGACATGAGGTGTGATTTTGGGTACATTAAGGATTATGTACATCATGAGCCGTGCTATGTCTTGAGAAGTGCTATGTCATGAGATGTGTGTCCCGAGATTGGGTATAGACGGGAGCATAGTGGAAGGGAGCGTAGTGGACAAGAGTGTAAAAATCTCTGGCCTATGGTGTGTTAGAAAGTCTGGGCTTAGACAATGATTAGAAATGTCCCTTACCTTATGAGGTGTTGTTGGTAGCCATAGTGGTGCCAGATAGTTTTGAGAGTCTATTGATGACCCCTGAGTTTCTTTTGAAGCGTATTTTTAAGTGACATTCTTTGATAAGAGTTGGGAGTTATACAATGATGAGTATGCGGGTTGGAGGTGTTGTCGACAGATAGATTCTTGAGTGATATACACGTATGTATAGGGAGATGTATACTGGTGATAGTTGCGATGTGGTGAATGATGATCTGAGGTTGTTTGAGAAGTTTCATAGAGTAGAGTTTTGTGGTTTGGGTTGTTGTTTTCAAGATAAGGAGACTATGTAGAGTCCATGGTGTGTGGTGAGAATGTGAATATGCGTGTGAGAGGCTTATGGGGCTGGTGATAGATGCTGTTGGTATAGCTAGCTTGGTTATTTTAGGACAACGTGTCGATGGGTAAAGATCCCTTAAAGGGATGGTGGTGGTGGTCTGTATCTGGCTTAAGGAGGATTAGATGTGGTGGTATTGTGTTACCCTTAAGGGGTAAGTGATAGAGTGGTGCCTTTAGTCTAGAGTCGGTTAGCGAGGTTAGTTTTGTTTGAGTGGTGTGTCGTTGCTGTATGTTTGGATAGCTGTGTGCCGGTGGTACTTGTATAGTGATATAAGAGACAAATGTTCCTGGTTGAACGTTTTGTGTTTTTTGATGGAAGTATCGAAGCCGCAAACTCGAGACTATGGAATGGTTTTGCCTACCTGTTTGATCGTTACCTATTTATTGGGAATTGAGTTAGTGTGACGTGACCCCGTGAGGAAGTATTCTAAAGTAATGCGAGTATGTGTGGCATAATGTTTTGGTGAATAAACGGTGAGAGCCTAAAATAAACTCGTGGTTTTCCTAGTAGGAGACATGTTTTGTGGTTAATTGACCACTGTGATTGATCTTTCGTGATGGAAATTAAATGTTATAATCGTATAAGTGTGGGTTCGTTTGCTTGTGGTTCTTTGAAGAGCCTTTTTGCCTTATCCTGTGAACTTGAGCGTTTGGGAAATGTAACTTGATTTGTACGAAATATCGATAGCTTTCATTCTCGTTGAGAGAGATCCCAAGGAAATTTAGTGATTGAATTATTTTTGTGGTGAACTTCTTAAGTATTAGTTTTTTACCTCTTCCCGTAGGCGGAGACCTCTGCGCTTTCGCGTGAGGGTTTTCACACCTGATCATGGTTGATAAGGCTGGAATTTCATCTCAATCTAAGGTTTCTAGGGAGAAGCCGAAGATCCCTCAACGGATTGAACAACGAACCGACGATGGGTTATCTCATGTGATAATCCTAAAAGAAAATCAAAATCTAACTAGCATCGGGTTAACTCAGGCTACCACCGGACGCCCTACATCATGAGTGAATAGCCGTGTAGGGGGAGGCGATGAGTTGGACTCGGCGTCGCTCAGGCCGGGTTCGACGGATTTAGCTCCTCCCGCACATGGCGATTTCGAGAGGGTTGCCCTAGAAGCTTTGAACCGAGCAAGGAGAGGGTCAAGCCCCCTCAGTAAGGACCAAATTTGTGCTATTAAAGCTAGATTGGCTAGCGGCAAAGGTATAACCGGGAAGCTCTCCACTCTGGTTCTAGGTATGTTGCCTACCTCTTCTGGTAAGAATGAAGAACCCAATCTTGATTCCTCAATCGAGCTCCCGTATTTGGTGGAGGCTGACAGTAGCCGACAAAAAATGGAAGGGGCTGACGAAGTCGAATCCCTTGTTTCCTCCTTTTCTCAATTTAGAGCCCGCCCCATCCAGGGAACACGTGGGGGTTTCCATGGTTGTGGTGCCCATCCATGGCGTGATTTTGTGGGTGGTAGGGCCGGTTTACAACCTGACCATGGGCTTTATGGGCATGAAAATGCAATTTAGGTATTTGATCAAATGCCTAAGAAAAGGTCCTAGGCTTCCCTGTTGACTAACTAAAGCCCTTCTGGACTGTGTCTGGAATAACACATTGGGGGTCCTGAGCAAGGTGATTTTGATGATATTGAGGGGGAATTGACTGATGATAAAGAATGGGAATCATGCCTGGTGGGTTATTTCCTTGATGTTAACTTGTCTTTTCCATTAGTTAGAGCTACTGCAAGGACGTTATGGAATCAAGAAGGATTTTCTGATGTCTATGGAAATTATAAAGGGTTTTATTTCTTTAAATTCAAAAGCATGGAGGCAATGGAACGTGTTCTAGATAGAGGTATGTGGCACTTTTCTTGGAAGCTCCTCATCCTCAAGCGATGGAGGAAACAGTTATCTTTTACTAAGGAAGCTTCGCATAAGATTCCGGTATGGATTAAACTCCATGACCTCCCCTTGGAATTTTGGAATGCCCAGTGCTTGAGCCGAATTGCGAGTGTGTTGGGGGTTCCTCTATTCTTGGATCGGGCCATAGAATCTAAGCAACATATTTCCTATGCCAGGTGTGATGAAATAGATGCATCTAAACCCTTGAAAAATGAAATCACTATTAGGTGTGAAGGAGAATTTCTTCATATTCGTGTGGAATTTTAGGGGCTTCTAGATATTTTCTCATCTTCTAAGGTTTTTGGTCATTCGCTTAGTCAGTGCCAATGTAGCTCTCATAATGAATATGTTGATAAGAATGCAGACCATGGAGAGTGGACTCAAGTTTTGGATGGTAAAGGGAAGGCGGTTGCTTCGGGGAAGGAAGTTGCTTCGGTTCCTTGTGAGGAGGTGCCTAGTAAGGTGCATTTATGTGAGAGGTTTTCTAGTACACACAAAAGCGATCAAAATATTGTGGGTAATGCTGGGGTTTTGATGCAGGTGTCTCACCCCGTTGAGGGTGAGGTGTTTAATGCTGCTGCCAGTATAGAGGAATCCTCAATTTCTCACCTTTTGGCAGGGAGTAAGAAGTCCAGTGGAAAGAAGAAGGAAAAATGGTCGTTTGGTCCCATAGAGATGGGTAATAGGGTGCAAGCGGCACCTGTAACCCCTACTTCAAATTCCTTCAGCATGCTTGTGCATAAGAAAAAGAAAAAGAAACAACGGTCCCAAGACCTCTCAGATGGTGAATATGAAGCTTCCCCTATGCTGTCTAAGTAGTCCAGTGGTAAGAAAACAAATAAATAGTCTCTTGGTCAGTGAAGCTGGTTGTTCTTTCAATGACGGTTGTATGTGGCTTTTGTTTGGTTAGCATTTCTTTCCCGCACCCATGCGGGGGTTTTGTGGTTTATGTTGCTTGGTTACCTTGTTTTATTTGGTTAGTGTTGTATCTTCTTGGGGTATGCCCCTTGAATTCATATACGTTTTTTCTTTTTTTATGATACAGTTAATTACCCAAAAAAAAGTATTAGTTTTATGGGATTCGTGCAAGTATAAAGGTCCGTGGTTAGGTCGTTATCGTCATGACTAGGAGATCATGTTTGGGGACTGTGCTGGGTGTATGCGATTTGAAAGAACCATAGAAAGAGTTGATCGTATGGTTGGCCTAGTGCTAAGATGGGGTTTCCTGAATGTAATATGTTTAGAGGTTATTTGTGTTCGACCTTTGGTTTAAAGGCGGATATGTTGTTTCCCATGGGAACGAAGTGTAGAGTAATAAGGTTCAGTAGTATACCGTGTAGTTTGGGTGGCCTGGAGCAATAGGCAAGAAACCCTGAGTTAAGATGCCTACAATAGATGTGTTGTACAAGGTATGAGGATTGATGGTGTTCGTGTGTGTGCAAATGAGATCTAAAGGTTAAGAGCTTAGTGTAGCGGAAGAAATGGGTATCGTGATTGGGTTGACAGTAGCTATGCGACTATGGTCGATGCGGCCTCAAGGTAAGCTTTATAGAGTTCTTTGGGGGCCAAGTGTTGATGAGTACTGAGAGTTCGTTGAGGTTGGGTCAGGATTTCTGATGGGCCATTTCTTTTTTAGGAAGAAGATACAGTTGTTTTGCGAACATTGGTGGTATACGGATTGCTCCACCTTAGGTGTAATTGTTGAGATATGTGAGTCCCTGACCTATTTTACTTTTTTGGAATAAATTTAGGATTGATGGAGTTAGAGTTAATCTTTAGCCTTGGGTGTTGGGGTTTGTGCTTCTTCACAGTAGAAGAACAGGTGTGTATGAGTTTTATGCTTGTTCGAGTTCTGTTGAGGCTCGTTTAGTTTGGTTTAAGGCTAGAAAACCAGTTTTACGTAGAAAAACAAACTGCCCTGAGGTTCTTTCGACTGGAGGGGTTGGCCTAGTCGACTGGACCGAGATTTTCTAGTTTGGTCAACTGGAGTAGAGTGTTCGGTCAACTGGACCGTGGCGCTGGGAAATTTTCATGTTTCTAGTAGGCTGTTCAGCTGACTGGAGTGGGGGTCCAGTCGACTGAACTGAGGATTTTGGTGGATTTTGGTGTTTTTCTATAAATATCAGTGGCTGAGATATTTTGATGGAGCTTTCTTCTAAGCTAAGTTTTGGTTTTCCTCTGCCTTCTCTTTAGATTTTTGAGGGCCCGAGGCTCTATTTTCAGCAATCTGACTATGGATCCTTGACGTTGGTGCTGGGGGCTTCGTAGATATCGGGACAGAATTTAGTTTTGTCAAGATTCAATTTTTTAGGCTTCAAGTTTTGAGTCGCCTTGGTAGGATTCTAGATCTACTACTGTTATGAGGGTGTTACATGCAGTTATACTTGCTTTCACTAGGTAAAAATGCATGTAATGTTGTTTACATATTTAAAACCTTGGTTTTTGGGTAAAAGTGGGGTTTTACGCATTTTTCTCAGTTGTATACATGTTTCGGGTACATGGTATCCGTAGTTTTCAAAATGAGGTTTGAAAATAGTGATTTGTGAAATCAGGTGAAAAACGTGCTTACAGAGTTCTTAGAGGCTAAGTGTTGAGGAGCACTCCTAGTACGCTGAGGTTGGGTCATGGTTTCTTGCTGGCCTTTTTCCTTTCCTTTGGATGGAAGGAGTAAGAGAATTTTCTTGTAGATGATTGTCTGGTGCGAGTTGTTTTCATCTCGGGTGGACAGGGATGCTAAGTTTTTGATTGGTTCAAGTTTTGGTTGTGTCCTAAGATTGTGGAATCTCAGTAGATCTATACCCATGTGTGACCTTTGGAGTTGTGGCTCAGGTACATGCATCGCCGTAATCGAGTGATTGTGGGTTTGATCATTCGTGGTTTCGACGCGAGGTGCGAGACACTCTACATCCGACTATCGGTGTGTGTGACTTGGGATTCGATTGCTCCCGTGGTTGGGGACCGTAAAGAATCGCATGACGAGATTGGTATTATCCTATGCTGGAAGACCATAAAGGAGTACGTATGAGCGTGCTAAACATGATAGGTCCTGGTAACCTAGTCAATGTGGCTTGTTTGTATGAATAGTTGAATCATATGGGTTGTGTCCCCTATGCTGTTTATTTCTGATAGACGAGAGAGTTGGTGTTGAGACGTAGCGTTCTTTGCAATGATCAGTAGAGGATCATTGACCGTTGTGTGCGTGTAGTTGTGTCTCTAGCTCTTGACAAAGCGGGGATTTTGTCAGAACAGTGCGGCTGTGATATGTGTATGGTGGGTTTTTGGAAGATTTTTGTGAGTCCGGTTTGGGTTCTTCTTAAGGACTTGGAACAGCGGGTTCTTGGAGTTGAGGAATGGTTGCTGATTGTGGTGAGTGTTGTGCTTCGGCATAACTGTTGTTTGTGTGGATGGTGGTCCCGAGAGTGTGTTAAAGTATGGACCAGTAAGGATATGACATTTAAAAAGCCATGGTTGGCGTGGCTTGTTTGGACCGACGCGACTACTTGATATGGAACGGAAGGGCCGTGAAGAGTTTAGTGAGGAAATTGCTAAGTGTAAGAATTACGTTTTGGTTGGTGTCTTAGGTTCGACTATTCTGCTATTGTGGATTCAAGGAATTGATGTATGTGTTCTGCGTTGGAGTTGATGCTATATGTCAGTCAACTTGTTCGCTTGGCTGGATCACGGGAATTATGTTTGATTTTTCAGACGACGGAGATCGTGTTTGATTTAAGGTTAACCTGTAGCCTTGAAATTAGTGATCTATTGGTGAGATGTTGAGTTGTGCAGTAATGTGCGGTGACGTGCTGTTGCACGAGAGTTATGATTTGGTTGATATAGGTTGTTGGATACCTATGAGATGTTCTACCTACGTGACATGTTTGGTTGAGTGACTCGCTGGAGTCAGGTGACTCATTGGAGTCAGGTGACTTTGTGGCTGTGATGCCAGATCGATTTTCAGTTGTGTGAAACCTTATCCCAAACAATGGTGTGCCATCTGATGTTTCTCCTAGATGAGAATTGGGGTTCGTGATGGAAGTTTGAGTAGAGGATGAAGGTTTAAGGGTTTGCTGAGATTTGTTCTTTGGTGTTCCAAGTGAGTTAAGTGAACTTCTCTCAGTTGAGCTTCTCTCTGGAATTGGGTGTCGTGTTGTTGCTCGTGGATTGCTGTCATGACAGTCTCAGTAATGGAGGTGCTGGCATTAATAGGGTGATGATGTGGTATCAAAGTCGGTGGTCTTCTGATGATCAGGACTTCAGTAAGGTTTGTGTGTAGTGTGTGTGACTTCATGTGACCGATGTCAGGGCTTGACGTCGTGTGTTTGGACTTGTGGAGATGGTCCTTGGGGAGCATGGTGAGATGTGATTGAGCCAGTATGTGGCAATAAGGACGAGAGTGATAGTCAATGTGTTCAAGCATAGAGCATGTTTGCGATCGAGTACCGTGGTGAATTGGTCCCTTGCTTTGCATCTGTCGTCGGAGTGGTTTGGGTTCGGCGGGAGTTGTGTTTCTAGGTTTGGCAACGTGAGCTGGATCTTGATCTTCTGTTTCATAGCTATCTCCTGGACGATGGTAGTGTCAGTGGAGCTTGTTGTAGGATCAATCGGTATGGAGGTTGGTTCTTCACGTCGTGTTTGCCTTGTGTGACGACGGTTGTGTATTACTTTTGTGATGGTAATTTTTGGGGTTTCAGTTGCGGTGGCATGTTTGCTGTGGTACAGTGTTTCTGGGATTGCATATGAGATCGTCGATGGTTACGGGCTGGTGTTTAGTTTGAGTTTTGGTGTTGAATTTCGAGGACGAAAATTTCCTTAAGAGGGGGAGAGTTGTGAGACCCCTAACCTATTTTATTTTTTTGGGAATAATTTTAGGATTGATGGAGTTAAGAGTTATTCTTTGGCCTCGGGCGTTGGAGTTTGTGTTGCTTCACAGTAGAACAACAGGTGCATATTAGTTTTATGCTTGTTCGAGTTCCGTTGAGGCTCGTTTGGTTTGGTTTAAGGCAAGAAAACCAGTTTTACGCAGATAAACAAACTGCCCTGAGGTTCGGTCGGCTGGAGGTTGGCCCAGTCGACTGGACCAAGATATTCTAGTTCGGTCGACTGGACCGTGGCGCTGGGAAATTTTCATGTTTCTAGTAGGTTGTTCAGTTGACTGGAGTGGGGGTCTAGCCAGCTGAACTGAGGATTTTGGCAACTTTTGGTGTTTTTCTATAAATATCAGAGGCTGAGATATTTTGATGGAGATTTCTTCTAAGCTATGTTTCGGTTTACCTCTCTGCCTTCTCTCTAGATTTTTGAGGGCCCGGGGCTCAATTTTTAACAATCTGACTATAGATCCTTGATGTTGGTGCCTGGAGCTTCGTATATATCTGGACAGAATTCAGTTTTGTTGAGATTTGGTTTTTGAGGCTTTGAATTTTGACTTGCCGAGGTAGGATTCTAGGCCTACTACTGTTATGAGGATGTTATATGCAGTTGTACTTGCTTTCAACATGTAAAAATGCATGAAATGTTATTTACATGTTTTAAACTGTGATTTTTGGGTAAAAGTGGGTTTTTACGCCTTTTTCTTAGTTGAATACATGTTTCGGGTACGTGGTATCTGTAGTTTTCAAAAGGAGATTTGAAAATGGTGATTTGTGAAATCGGGTAAAAAACGTGCTTTTGGAGGTTTGGAGCTAACCCGCGGGGTTGAGTCTCACATTTTAAATGTTTTGCTGGAAATGGTTTTAGATCCCCACTTGATGGATTGGATCTCCTTTTATACATGTGTTGTAGAAATCATTTTACGGGTTTTTGTAGTTGAGCTACAGGGCTTTTAAAATGTTCTCCATAGATGTACCATGACAGTGTGTGTGTTGAGTTAGGCTTCTATTGCTCCTTGTTTAAGTCCAAAAAAGTGCACAGAGTGGGTTCGCTACGGTCCCTCAGGTTAATCCCTGTAAACGTGGTTTGGTTTTGCTTCATCCATCGATCGTGGCAATCCATAAAGAAGCAGGTGTGTGATTTGGTTATGTTTTGTCCATCGGTCTTGGCAAACCGTAAAGAAACAAGTGTGTGATTTGAGTGCTTTCCCATCGATCAGGAAAATCTGTAAAGAAGTCGGCTGCCTCCGTGAATGGCGTTGTTGTTGTAACTCCGTATAGAACTTGTTATTACCTAGCAGGCCTTCAGTGGTTCAGGACTAGGGTAATGGGCAGGAGTTTATAATTGTTACCTTTGTCTGTACGACAGAGTCGGTACATAGAATTTTATTTACATCTTTTCTCCTCGGCTGTGTGGCCTGAGTGGAGTTTACTATTTTATTAAAATTTATCGTTTTATTTTCCTTGGTTGTGTGTTATGAGTGGAAAAATAACGTTTGGTCCCGGTTGTGTGATCCGAGTGAACAAAATCAAGTTTTTAATTACTGATTTCCCTTAACTGTGGCATGATATCTGTTAGGATGATATGCATAATTTGAAGGATGGAAAACGTGGATTTTTATGATGTAAAACCTTTTGAGGGTTGTGATAGTCTGACGAAAAACTTGTAATTTTGGAAGGAAAACATTTTTGGCTCCTGTGGTTGAGCCCGCGTGTGTGTAATTGCATAGCATGCTTTACAGTTTTATTGTCCATGTTTTATTGGGTTTCGGCTCACGGTGTGGGATTTTGTTGTAAAACCTTTTTCAGGTAAGCGTGGTCCTGTACGTTGACCCGGTGGTGCCCGAAAGTGGCTGATGACAAGATGTCTGTTTTGTCTTGATAGGTAGCTTATACCTGTTGTATATGTTTCATGTTTATTTGTAACATGATGTAAATCGTATACTATGGTTATGGATGTATGCAAGTTTTAATGCTTTCGAGAGAACCTTGAGTTGGTTGTTGTTTTCCGTAGTTTCATACTACGTCTTTCGTTGTTGGGATCTGTTGGAGCGGAAAATTTTTTTGAACCGAAGCTGTGACCGTAAAAAATGATGTGTGCATTTTTCATGAAAACAACGAACTATATTAATCTTAATACTATTATACCTTTATGAAACTTGTCGAAAAGTTTCAATAAGTCCCGCATACGTTGAAGACGACCTTGCAACTTTCTCACGGGTGTCCTAGACGCACTACGACGATCACGGTGTGTGGGCACCGATTTTGATCGAAGAGTTCTTTTCCTCGGGTTCTTCTCACACTTGTCGCCAAAAAGCAAAATCAATTTGCCAAAAGAGAGAGGGGGCGGCGGCTTGGTGGGGTGTGGATTAGGGTTTTAGGTTTTCTTTTATAT
>JAOTRH010023834.1:0-21800 GCA_034768845.1 Heliamphora exappendiculata | reverse complement strand
TGAATCTTGCAACACTCCAAGAGTTTTGAAGGTAACCTTTGTGTTAGTTATTATGTACATAGATCACACAAAATCAACAGTCTTCATGTATGTGGGATCTACAAGGATCTCTATCTTTTTGTTGTCGGATCAAAAATAAAATACATTTTTGCCCTTTAAATTGAATTGGGATACCCATATCTATTATAGTTATCCTTATTAATTATCAATTAAATATATAATTTTTTTATTTTCTTTAGTTACAATAATGTTTACACATTGTAATTAAACTCCTAAAAGTAGATAATTATAATTGAGGCATTTTCTTACTATTTTCATCAAATGTCCTTTCATCATACTATATCTCAATATGAGCTACTAGGCATGAATAAATTATAAATAACATATGCTTCAGACAAGGTTTTTTCCCAATCCATAATTCATATATTTAGGAACTTCCTTTTATGAACTCTATTTAGGAAGTAAATAGTAGTTTCCAATGCAAATCCTCAAGTAGAAATTATCAATTTTGATAAGCTCATCAATGATCGAACCATATCCAATAAGGTTCTATATCTCCTTTTAGCTGCCACCTCATTTTGTTGCAGTGTGCCACAAAGACTTAATTGCAACATGATTTCATTTTTGAGATAATTTTTAAATTCATCAAAAATATATTCTCCTTCATGACCTGATTGAAGACCTTCAATACATTTTCCAAGTTGTTTTTTAACATCGTTACGAAATTCTTTGAACTTATTATAATATTACCTTCCTTGGGCATGAGTTGGGGTTTTGTCTAGCGTATTCGCTTAAATTCCTTCAAAACTCCTCACCATTTGATGTACAAGTCTATGATAAACAAACAGACTCTACTCACATATTACACGACGATTTTGAAGAATTTTTAAAAAAAACACGAACTGTACCTTTTCTACCATCGATAGTGAATTCATATATTTTCTCGATTAAATGCCATCTCTACAAAATATTCGCCACAAATTTGAACTTAGCATGTATGTTAACTCGGCCACTTTTATTAGTCTCATGCTTTTGAATACTTGAAGTTTGAACTCCTATCAAAACTATGTCTCGACTTCAATCCTCACTTAGTATTCACTTATAATAAATTACTCAAAAACATGCTCATTTACAGGTGCTCTCGTAGTATGTAGCAGAGGTGATGTACAAACAAATCAAGAATTTTAGCTTGCATACTTAAGACTTGTAAAAGACGTTGAATTATGAGGATGACTCGTAATTTCATGATTAGAATGCCAAGCATTGAGAACATCAAGTGTATGTTTTATTTGTTCTTTTCATTTAATTATTTTCATGCATCAGACCATGTCATTATTGAGATCAATTAGGTCTTTATTTTTTGTTGTAGCGTTAGGTAAGAAAAAATGTGTATTTGGGTTAGGGTTGGGTGTATACCTTTGTCCTGGAATTGGCTATTTTCCAGCATAACTCAATTCTCCCCTTTCTTCATTTATTGTTCACATTCACCATTCTCAAAGCTAACTTTTTATTTGCATCCCACAAGATTCTATATTTCTGCCATTCACTTTATTATTGCTTTTTTGTACACTCAATTATCTCTTTTTTTTCAAAACTGAACTAACTTTTCCATCATTTTCAATTA
Organism: Heliamphora exappendiculata; assembly: GCA_034768845.1. Lineage (NCBI taxonomy): Eukaryota > Viridiplantae > Streptophyta > Magnoliopsida > Ericales > Sarraceniaceae > Heliamphora > Heliamphora exappendiculata. Next base: position 20,176 of record JAOTRH010023834.1, on the reverse strand, counting down.
TAGACTTTATTTTTTCCCTATAGCCACTACCTGCTCACATGACATTTTTTGATATAGTAAAGAACAAGAAAAAGGCTTACAAGTAAAAGGCTCAAAAGGGGGGGGGGGACTAAGGTCAATTGAATAGCAAAAATACGAGTAGGCTCAAATATAAAAATATGGCCTAAAATCTTTTCCCAAGTTTAATATAATCCTTTGCATAGTCCTTATTTTAGAAAATTTCAAATACAACTTACAATGATTATTCTTAACTTTCGGCCAAAAAAAATAAAAAACGAGATTATCCAACAACAATTGCATGCTGAACAATTTAAATTTTGAGTAAATATAAAAACAACTCTCATAAATGGATTTAAAGTCGCAAAAACTCACAAGGGAAAAGTCTCCACCATATTATTTTTCAAGTTATTCTTACTACAAACATTCATTAGCTTTAAACCAATTAAGTGGCCAAGTGTGCAGTGTAATTATTTGCTAAGTGTACAACTCTATGGTTTATTTTCTGTAAAATGTTCGTAGCTAAGAATCTATGCTTCTTTTTAATCCGGGGTATTAAATTTATAATTTATATTTTTAAACTTTCAAAGCTACATAATTTTTTTTTAACACAGCAAAAATCACCCCCAACTTGAACGAAACACTGTCCGCAGTGTAAAAAGGCATACATAAAAGTGGAAGGGAGATATACTAGTGTACAACTGCAATTCAAGTATACAAGTCCTATGACAATACCTCATTTATCCAAAAACATGAAATATGAAAACAACGAAGAAGAATAGAAACAGGCTACATAATTGAAATTGCACTTTTATTAATATAAAAAACAAGAGTATAAAGATAAAAGAAAAAAATTACCCGAATGGCATACGAACGTTGGGGATAATTGGGGAAACAAGGAAAAAAAACTAAAACTAGAAATCAAAATCAAAAGGGTGGGGGAGGGGAAGATCCGGCTGGGGGACCCAGGCCAAAGTGTGCTAGAAGCAAACGAAGCTGCTCTTGTGTTGCGGCATGCCCCTTCTCCAAACGACCCAACCGAGCGTTAAAGGCCTCATAGGCATGCTCAGTAAAGGTCCATGAGGAGGACAAGGAGGGTGAAGATGAAGATGACATAGGTGCCCTATCTCCCAACTCACTCGGCTCTTGGGCCAAAGGATGTTCTAGGGTGGCACGCCAACTCAAAGTGATCCGACTCTTCGATCACGTCGCATAAGCATAGGTGTGTGGTGTCAGGTTAATGGGTTCGGTAGGAGAAAAGGTGAAGGGGTGGTGGTGAGCAGTGAAGGTGTTCTCAAGAAGAAGGAATATGAGGTTGGCATACGGCAACTTGCAGTGGCATTGCTGCTGGATGAACTTTTTCATCTCCCCTAACATGAAGCAAAAGATGTAAAGTAGCGCATCGGTGTGGAGGGCATAGAGGGTTTGGATTGCAGCGCCCCGCCTCTCATCCTTGTGGTCAATTGAAAAGATGATTCGATGGATAATGATGTCGGTGAACCATAAAGGTTCAGCAAGATCACCATGGCAGGCAAAGGTGGTGCCCCGCAGTGCTTGACCTTTGTTGATAACGAGGGCCATGTCGGTGGCGAAGATGTGGTCGGGAATGGGTTCTCAGTGCTTGTTCTGCTAATCCGCCACGGTGCCAAAAATGCTGAGAGTCCCGACAATGTTATGGGCACCAAATGTAATGATGGTGTCATCGACGGTGTTCTGTAAAAGATCAATTGAGGGGTCGTCATCCACCGAGAGGTCGACCCATCAGAGGTTCTGATAGAACATCCAAACGAGATGAGGGTAAGGGGCTTCGAATAGGCCAAAGAGGCCAGCGAGACCCTAGGAGCGAAGGAGGCGAATGCCCCTGACAGGCATAGCGATTAACGGCTAAGAATTCCTCTTCCACCAAGAAATGCATGAATATGTAGAGGTCTTTGGTTGCTCAATTAGAGGAGAGAGAAGTGGTGGAGGTGGTAGCATAACCTCGTTTGAACGAGGAGCAGGATAAAGATGCTATGGAGAGAGTTTTGGAAAGGAAGAAGGCTAGAGGGTAAGAGAGAGAGGAAAGGTGATAAAAAGAAATGGAGGGTGAGGCACTTATTTACGGAGAATGAAAGATTTTGTCCCGACACCCATGATTTCATCTAGATGATTTTTTGATAGAATCTTTTTTGTCTCGACAGATGTGATATCATCCAGACGGAACTGGAACAGAATGTTTTTCGTTCGGACAAAAATGAGTTCTGTCTAGATGGAATTGGAAAAGGCATGCTCTAAAAAGGCATGAAGTCCCATGAACATTTATGATGCCTCGAGAAAGGACACAACTGGTTGAATTCCATCTGCACACAAGGGTGTCCATTTGGACGGAAGTGAATGTAGCATTTAATGTGTCAGGTTAGTAGCTGAAAGGACAAAAATGGTTAGGTTCCATCCGGATGCAAGTACGCCTCATCCTGACAGATTTTATTCTAATCATAAATGCATGGGATTTGAAGTGTTAGAGCCGTTATTGTGCAGAGTGTCTAGACGCATGTACGTCTCGTCCAAACGGTTTTATTCTAGAAAGATTTTTGTTTGGATGCAAAGTGGTACGTCCAGATGGGTGAGCCTATTTATTTATTTTTTTAAAACTTCTTATCTTGCGTTAACACCTACAAAAATTTGGGTTCCCTCCCAGTAGGGCTAAGTTTAACATCTTCAGCCAGAAAGAGTGCTCGGTCAAGGGTTCGAGAGGATAGGATCCACAAGATCAACGGTCTCTACTGTGGGGTTGATTGAGATGCCTTCAATGTATGGTTGAAGGCGCTGACCATTAACCATTAGGTGCTTACCCGATCGAGCATTGAGGAGTTGGAAAGCACCGTGAGGGTAGATGTGTGTCATCACAAATGAGCAGTCCCATCGGGATTGAAGCTTACCAGGAAATAACCGTAGCTTGAAGTTGAACAACTATACCTTTTGATTTGGTTTAAACGACTTGCGGTTAATGTGTTTGTCATGAAACGCTTTCGTTCTAGCCTCATAGGTACGAGAGTTCTCATATGCATCATTACAGATTTCTTTGAGCTCACTAAGCTGAAGCTTTCGATTAGAACTGACAATGGCCATGTCAAAGTTAAATGTTTTAATGGCCCAAAATGCCCGATGTTCTAGCTCGATCGGTAGGTGGCATGCTTTTCCAAAGCCAAGGCGATATGGGGGCATGCCTGTGGGGGTTTTGAAGGCAGTTCGATAGGCCTAAAGAGCTTCATCAAGCCTTTTGGACCAATCCTTTCGATCAGGACAGACGGTCTTAGTCAAGAAGCTCTTGACTTCCCGATTGGATACTTCAACTTAACTACTATTTTGGGGATGGTAAGGAGTGGCTATCTGGTAAATGATAGAATATCGATGAAGCAAGGTAGAGAAGTACTTATTAAGGAAGTGTGTACCATCGTCACTAATAATAGCTCGTAGGAACCCGAATCGACTAAAAATGTTTAATTGAAGGAACTTGACTACAACTTTGTGGACATTCGATTTTGTCACCACAGCTTTGACCCATTTAGACACATAATCTAACGCTACTGAGATGTACTCATAATCGTGTGACAGTGGAAATGATCCCATATATTCGATGCCCCAAACGTCGAAGAGTTTGAATACCAGAATGGGGGTTAGGGGCATCATGTCCTTGGATGAAATCATGTCAGTTTGTTGGAATCGAAGACAACCTCAACAAAATTTGTGAGAATCTTCGAAAAGAGTAGGCTAGTTAAAACCACAATGGAGAACTTTTGCTACTATTTTCTTGCCACTAAAGTGGCCTCCATAGGCTAGGGAGTGACAAAAAGACAGAACACTAGGCACCTCAATGTTTGGGATGTAACGTCGAATCACTTGGTTAGGGTAATATTTGAAGAGTTCTAGGTCTTCCCAAAAGTAGAACTTTATTTGGGAGAAGAATCTTTTGTTGTCCTGTTTTAACCAGTAAGAAGGGATGCGATTGACTACCAAGTAGTTGACAATATCAGCATACCAGGGGAGTTGGGAGCCGGTGACTGTAAAGAATTTCTTGTAGGGGAATGAGTCTCGCAGAGGGGTGGAGTCACTAAAGGGGGTAACTATTAGGTGAGAGAGGTGATTGGCTATGAAATTCTTTATTCCTTCCTTGTCATGTATTTCTAGATTGAACTCTTATAAGAGTAAGATCTAGCGAATCAAACAGGGCTTGGTGTCCTTCTTAGATAGCAAGTGTCGAAGGGAAGCATGGTCTATGTAGACTATGACTTTCGAATCTAAAAGATAGAACCTAAACTTGTCAAGTGCAAAGACTACTACCAGTAGTTCCTTCTCGGTAGTGGTATAGTTCAGCTATGCATCGGTAGTGGTCTTATTGGCGTAGTACATGACATATGGGATGCGGTTGACACGTTGTCTTAAAATAGCTCCTACTGTATAGTTTAATGCGTCACACGCGATCTCAAAAGGTATGGACTAATCGGGTGACTATATGATGGGTGTCGTCAAAAGGGCATCTCGGAGCGGCTCAAAGGCTCGAAGGTAAGACTCGTCAAAGATAAAAGATGTTTTCTTGGCAAGAAGGTCATAGAGTGGTTTAGAGATCTTATAGAAGTCATTAATAAACCAACGGTAAAAATCGGCATGCCCTAGAAATGAGCAAATTTGGCTAATGGAGGCAGGGGAGAAATTTTTAAAATGAGGTCTACTTTGGTGTTGTCAACTTCAATCCCCCTTTCTGACACTATGTGGCCCAAGACTATTCCCTGTTGAACCATAAAATGGCTCTTTTCCTAGCTGAGCACAAGATTTGTCTCCTTACTGCATTTGAGAACCTTTGTCAGATTTTAGAGACAATCTTCGAATGAGGACTCGAATACTGAGAAGTCATCCATAAAGATCTCTAGGAACTTCTCGACCATATCGGAGAAGATAGCCATCATACACCTTTGAAAAGTCACTGGTGGATTACACAAGGCAAAAGGCATACACCGATAGGTGAAAGTACCAAATAGACAAGTGAAGGTGGTCTTTTCTTGATCCCCAGAATAGACGGGTACGTGATTGTACATAGAGTAACCATCTACGAAACAAAAGAAACTCTGGGCCCGCTAAACATTCTAAGATTTGGTCAATGAAGGGTAGTGGGAAGTGATCTTTCCTAGTGACGACGTTCAGCTTTCGATGGTCAATACACACGCACCAGCTTGTTGTGGTGTGTGTGAGTATCAACTCTCCGTAATCATTTTGTACAACGGTTATCCTAGATTTCTTAGGGACTACTTAAGTTGGGCTCACCCACTTACTGTCATAAATGGGGTAAATGATACCCACATCTAACAGTTTCACAACCTTTTTTAACACAACCTCCTTCATGTTTGGGTTGAGCCTTCGTTGCATTTCTCGCGTCGATTTCGCATCGTCTTCGCAATGAATGCAGTGCATGCAAACAGAGGGATCAATTACTTTCGGTCGGCTATGGACCACCCTATAGCTCCTCTATAGTTATTCAGTACCTCTACGAGTTAACTTTCTTGGTCGGAGGTCAAATCAGAGGCAATAATGGCGGGTAGTGTGCTATTTGGCCCTAGAAAGATGTACTTAAGCGAAGTCAGTAGCGATTTTAGCTCAAGTTCGGGTGGTGAATCTAATGAGGGCATAGCTCTTGTAGACGAGAGAGGTGGTAGGGGCTCAAAGTGAGACTTTAAAGGAGGGGTGTCTAGATAGCCGACGGATTCGAGAAGGGAGTTGACATCATTAATGGACTGCTCAACATCGAAGGTTTCAGCTCCAAAATGTGCCAAACATGTCTCTAAAGGGTTATCACCAAATATAAAGGGTAGTGCTGATTCAGTGACCTATTCTATGATATTGAGTCTATAAGAGTCGGAGTACTGTGGGGGATGCTGTGAGGCATGAAAGATGTTTAAGCGCAGCTTTATGTTCCCAAAAGAAACATCCATCACCCAAATTCAGCAATTAATACATGCATTAGCCATAGCTAAAATGGGTCGACCGAGGATGACAAGTGTTCATTGTTTGAGATGTAAGCCAGGCTCGGTGTCTAGGATAATGAAGTCAACTGGAAAAAGGAACTTGTCGACTTTCACAAGTATGTCCTTTATGACTTCGTGTGGTACTTTAACTGATCGGCCAGCCAATTAGAGAGTGATCGGTGTCAGTTTGAGCTCACCTAACCCAAATTGCTCATACACCGAGTAGGGAAGGAGGTTAACACTAGCTCCTAGGTCGAGAAGGGCACGATCGATCGAGTGATCGCTGATGACACATGAGATGGTAGGAGTACCCGAGTCTTTGAGTTTGGAGATGGTATTGTGTCCTATGACGGCGCTAACCTACTCAGTAAGGAGGACCTTTTTTGGGATATTGGTTTTTGACTTACGCTTCTGTGTGTAAAGGTCTTTTAAGAACTTAGCGTAAGAGAGAACCTGCTTAGTGGAGTCTAAGAGTGGCAAGTTGATCTTGACTTGCTTGAAAAGTTCAAGCATATCATCAATTGAGGCTCCCTTTTTACCAAAAGGTGGCGGCCTATCAAGGCGTGTGGGAAACGGTGCTCGAAGTCTAGTTGGAAGAGGCATCATTAGTGACTCACAAGGAGGAGTAGGTAAGGGAGGTGGCATAGTGTCAACAAGTGTTGGGGGTGTAGGAGATGAGGAAGAGGGGTCGGTCTTGGAGCCATCACACGACTCCGGGTCATGAGAGAATGTGGGTGTTATAGACTTCTCGGGATAAGTTTCAAGCTCTCGTCCTTTTTTGAGGGTCATAACCACCAGTGCCTATTCGTGAAACTCGCTACTAGTGGCTGGCAAACTCTCTACGACAAACTGACCCTTGGGATTGGTCACTGGTTGACTGGGTAGCTTGCTGTTCTCACGGTGGTTCATGGCAACTACCAGATATTCGACTTGTGTTTCCATCTTTGCAATAGATTGGGGATGAGAACTCAATAGTTGGGTTCATGTATCTAAGTCTTGCAAGGCTTTCAACACTTTTTTCCTCAAAAGTGGTGTTTCGAGGAGGGGCCAGAGGTGCAGTTTGATGGATAGGAGGTGGATAGGCTAGTTGATTATAGGCGTTGGGGGTACACTAGCCTAGGAGGTGGTGCTGGCATATTACCCTAATTGGGTTGCTGTCGCTTGGAGAATTTTGGATGTTTCTCCACCTTGGGTTGTAAGTGTTGGAGAATGGGTCGTTAACCAGATGGGAGAAACCTTGTGCCACATTGATTTGTTCTTACACAAACTTAGAGTATTGTGCTGTATTGGGGCAGTCAGTAACAAAGTGAGCTGAGCCGGTACACAATGCACATGGTCCTAGGAAGACAAGTGGTGGGGCAGCAGGTGCTGTGGCTGGACCATTAGTCAAGAGTTGGCTTAAAGTCTGTGTCGATGTGGTCACAAGGTCGAGAGATTGTGCAACCTCATGCATGCCTCATGTTTTTGAGGTGGAAGAGGCTATAGAGCGGTCAGTACGAGAGGCCAAGGCTTGGAGTTCGGAGTTTTCACTCAAAATCTCAAAGAGACTCCAGGCTTCCTTCTCGTTTTTCAACATGAACATTCCATCACAAGAAGAGTCAATGAATTAACAGTGTTAGGGCATCAACCCATCGTAGAAGCATTAAATGAGTTGCCATTTTGGCACCTGATAATTAGGGCAGGCTCTAATGAGATCCTTAAGGCGTTCCCAAGTCTCGTGAACGGTCTTGCCGTCGAGTTGAGTGAAACTCGTGATGGTGCATCGAATTTGATTCGTCTTGCCTATCAGAAAGTATTTCTTTAAGAATTCCTATTGTAATTTAGCCCATGTAGTGATCATGTTCAGTTCTAAGGAATTAAGCTAATGCTTGACTTTATCTTGAAGGCAGAAAGGCAATAATTTCATTTTGAGGGCTTCATTAGAAAAATTATTAATTTTGACAATGGAACAAATTTCTAGGAATTCATCTATATGTTTGTAAAGATCATCATTACTGAGTCTATAAAAAGATGGAAGCATTTGAATTATGTTAGACTTAATCTCTTAGTGTGACGCTCCAACTGCAGCGGGTTGAATGCCAGAAAGTGACACATTCTGAAGGAGTGTAATACTTGATCAGAGACATAATCTGCGGGTCTTCCTGATTTTGGTTTGCCATGATCGTGTGGATGGTGTGTGATGTGAGTGAAGATCGCAAGGCCGTTTAAAAAGAGTGTTCGATTTCAAGATCAAAAGGTGCTAAGAATGGATGATTGGAACGGCGGCCGAGCACGCAAAAGAAAGAAAATAAAAGAAATACTGTAAGTGGGATTTAAGCCCTCTAGATCTAGTTTTCTCTGATTTAAAACATAACGTAAGCAAAAATTCAACTCATAATTCTTTGACAAAGCTGCAGCTTTAAGTCTTTACGCCTTCTTGCCAAAATCCCGCCTGTGTTGTATCCGTCTTCGAAAACCTGAAAAAGAAGAAATGCAGTTCACAATAGTATATTGGAAGAAAAGAAAATCCAACTAAAGAATTTCAAACAAACAAATTGTAACCGTGCTTTTAACGCCCCAGCAATGGCGCTAAAAATTTATTTGTATCGTACCGTATAAAAAATAATTATTTAAATCCTAAAATTAACTACTAATCCATAGGATAGTAGTTAAAGTCTTGATATCGTTCCGCAAGAAATTAGTAGATAGAATTACAATTTATTTTATTTAAAATCTTTTGCTTTGATTTTTCTTTTTGGAAAAAAAGTGTGCTCGATTTCAAGATCGAAAGGTGCTAAGAATGGATGATTGGAATGGTAGCCGAGCATGCAACAGAAAGAAAATAAATGAAATACTGGGAGTGGGTTTTAAGCCTCCTAGATCTAGTTTTCTCCGATTTAAAACACAACGTAAGAAAAAATTTAACTCACAATGCTGGGACAAAGCTGTAGCTTTAAGTCTTTACAGCTTCTTGCCAAAATGCTGCTTGTGTTGTGTCTGTCTTCAAAAACCTAAAAAAGTAGAAACGAAGTTCACTACAGTATATGGGAAGAAAAGAAAATCCAACTAAAGAATTTCAAAAAAAAAATTGTAACTGTGCTTTTAACTCCCCAGCAACAGCGCCAAAAATTGATTCGTATCACACCGTATAAAAAATAATTATTTAATTCCTAAAATTAACTACAAATCCGTAGGATAGTGGTTAAAGTCTTGATATCATTCTACAGGAAATTAGCAGACAGAATTACAATTTATTTTATTCAAAATCTTTTGCTTTGATTTTTCTTTTTGGACAAAAATATGATTTAAACTATTTAAGGAAATCTAAAATTAATTAATCCGAAATAAAAGATAAGATTTGAAGAGATTTTCTAATGATTTGAATCCTCCCTAGCAAGTATTCTAGTTTTATTCAAACTCTATTTCATTCAATCGATTCAACCCAATCCAACCGCGACTACATGACCGATATGGATTATCAAAAAGATAAACCCGAACCTGAACCTGGCATATTCTATTTAGGATTATGGCACGGAACGTCCGAAGCATGACCCGCCCAATCGAAGCATAGGATATCTCACCTTCGAAGATCGAGAAGAAAAGAAAGCGGTTACATGATCTCATTTTTACAATCACAAAAAAGAAAACGAAACTAAATAATTAAATTAAAAACTCGTTGATTAAAAGTCAACATCAAAAAAATCAACAATGAATTGAATCCAAATTAAAATTAAAATAAAAAGTTTAAACTAATCCTAAAATATCGAACTAGGGATTCATCATCCCTCATAAAAGAAAAGAGCCTAGCCAATCATTTTGCGACTCGAATCCATGTAGAATGGGTAAAAAACTGATTTCATGGCCTCCTTCTTCAGTTTTTCGACACTTCCCGAGCCTTCAGATTAGCTTCAAGTTGATCCTCCAAATCTCCTCTTTAGATTTCAGAATTATTCTTTTTGAGTGACTTGGCCATCTATTGTAGATGTGCTATACGCCTCCCCTAGTTGTAGACTTTGAGTTGAATTGTGACAACTCTAGTCCGTCCGTCCAAATGGTTCCCATCCCGTCCGGACGCTTTTTGTCTAGTAGATATTCTGTTCGAACGCCCAATAAGCCCACCTGGATGAAATTATTTTTGCCTTATTTTTGTCAAGACGATTAAATATCCGCCTGGACAAAATTATTTTTGTTGAATTTCCGTCCGGACGCTTTTGGGTCCGTTCGGATGGCATTGCCTTGAATTTCCCTTTTTTGTCTCTCTTTCTCCTTTTTGTCCCCTTTTACATCCTTTTCTCTTCCAAGACACTGTCTTTGACTCTGTTAGCAAAAACACTACAGAACATATTATTAGGCACGATCTCGAGACTTACCATAATAAATTTTGCGAAATTAGATCGGCACTTTTATGTCCCAATCAATGGCCATTATCGAGAATCTCTTTAATGACTCCATCATTCCTAAATTTAAAGATAAAGTATCCATTTTCAATTAATACAATATCTTCAATAGTATCTTTCCATATTCTTTCTGCTCATGTTTTATCATAATGGAAAGAGACCTTCGTGTAAAAAAAAAATCAACCAAAGAATAGTTCCAATGAGAAAACCCATGCTTGGGGATAGCCAAATGAATAGCATAAAATCCTTCCACCATTTGGTATACATCATACTTTTTTATTCTATGTTTTGATTTAATAATATTGATTATTTTTCATAAACCAAAGATGCCCAAGAGGAGGGTATATCTCTTTACCCGTATTTGTTCCATTCTTGTTAAGCTCTATTTGTGGGAAGATTGACGAAGTACAACTTAAAGTTTGAGCTACCTTAATACTCATATCATTATAAGTTTTTTCTGTTGGAAGCAAACTGCCAAGATTATTGATATGTAAATGATTTTTTGAAAAATAAAAATTAGATGGGCGATCGCCGAAACAAGCTCCAGATAAAAACTTTTTAATGTCGAAAGATAAAAAATAATACCCATGCCACCACAATTAATTTAGATGAATACCTTTTGGTCGATTTTCCAACTATGAATTTTGATTTCCCAAGTTGAACTCCGGTCATAACTTTTACTATATTCCCGATATGATTTCCGAACGTAGTATGGGTTACGAACCTCCGAGAACTAAAACTGGTAGAACCTGGACAACCTTAATCTTCAAAGACAACTTATGATTTTGGTTCAGCCTACACCCATATTTATAGGGCTACTACAACGATTTCTGCAAATATGCAAACCTCTCAGCGGTTTCTGTAATTATGAAAACCTTGCTACGATTTTTGTAATTTTTATAAAATACTAAATTACAGCTCACACCACTAAAGAACTGTAACTGCACTCTTAGCCATAATCTCAAGATCAATTTGCATTGAGCTTTTGTTATTAAATACTTAACTCATCTCCCCACGTTAAGATTCTCGATACCCGTCAATTAAATTTAATTACTGAAAATTTAATTTAATCGGCATCTTTAAAATTACTTAAGCCCTTCTGCTTAACTTATTTGACTGCCAGATAATCAAATCTATCTGCAGGGTTTGGTTCGGTCAAAACTTATAAGCTTCCTTATGGGGGTATTGTCAATCCCAAACAATCGAGACGTAGATTCTGTCAATAATTAATATTCACCATATAATTAATACTGCTATCCAACTCACCGGGACTATAGACCCATAAAAGATCGCACCCTCTAATGAATTAAAATAATGAACATTGAATATACGCAAATAATAATTATTTTGGGATTAAGAGTATAAGCACTCATAATAACCTTAGGGTGTGAATTATTTATATAATCAGTATAAAATTAATTACTCCAACGTGGTCTTGTTCAATACATACAAAGTGTACTAGTATAGTGAGTCAGAACAATAGACGACACAATTATTTGTTCTCCATAACTAAGACAGCCCTACTAAAATTTTGAGTTACAGTTATACCGATGGCTTGTCTATTTTTATCTAAATTGTGAACTAAACTTATATTCTGCAAGAACCTATAATCTGGTCTTCTATGTGCAAGCTGCACTTTACACATCAGATTAAATACTGCGCAGAATAAAGGACAATCATGCATAACATTAAAAAATGATATTGCATACATTGCTCATTAAGATTCTCATAAAATGAAAAAATAATTTTATTAAAATAAAATTAAATACTAAAACTAAAAATATATTCATGGTTTTTAGTATGTAACTCTGACAATCTCCTACTTATTCTCAAAACTATGTTGCCATACATCTGACTCTCATACCCTCCTACATAACTATCGAAAGTCTTAGCCGAAAGGCTCTTTGTAAAAGGATCTGCGAGGTTGTCTCTTGATGCAATCTTGGTCATAGCAATATCACCCTTCTATACAATTTCTCGTATCAGGTAATACTTATGCTCAATGTGCTTTCTTTTCTTGTGGACTTTTGATTTCTTCGAGTTTGCAACTGCTCTGCTATTGTCACAATAAAGTGTAATAGCCGACTGAACTGAAGGCACCACATCTAGATTTAACAAAAAATACCTAAGCCAAACGGCCTCCTTGGATGCTTTAGAAGCTGCCACGTACTCGGCCTCCATGGTAGAATCAGCAATGCAGGACTGCTAGATACTCCTCCAACTAATAGCTTCACCTTCTAAGGTAAATACATATTCTGAGGTAGACTTACGTGAATCTTTGCTTGACTAAAAATCAGAGTCTGTGTATCCTAAAGGTATTAGACTGTTTGCGTGGAAAACCAACACATAATCCCTAGTCTTTTTCAGGTACTTGATTATATTCTTTACCGCAGTCCAATGCTCCTGTCCTGGGTTAGACTGATATATGCTAACCATGCCAACGGCAAAGCAGATGTCGAGTCTAGTGCAAAGCATAGCTTACATTAGGCTTCCTACTACCGAAGCATAAGGACCCACCTTAATCTTTTCTATCTCATCAGGTGTCTTAGGACACTAATCCTTGGATATAGTGATTCCATGCCTAAAAGGGAAAAACCCTTTCTTAGAATCCTGCATGCTAAAACGAATAAAGATATCATCGATATACTTTGCTTGTAATAAGCCAAACATCCTTTGTTTTCGATCTCGCAAAAGCTTGATCCCAAGAATGTAAGTAGCTTCTCCCAAGTCCTTCATATCGAATTGTCCAGATAACCATACTTTTACCGAAGATAACACCCCCAAATCGTTTTCGATGAGCAAGATATTATCTACACAAAATACTAGAAAGACTATCACGCATTCGTCACGCTTCTTGTACACGCATGACTCATCTGAACTCTAATCAAAACCATAAGACTTTATGGCTTGATTAAACCGAGTATTCCAAGATCTCAATGCTTACTTAAGTTCATAAATGGATCTCTTAATCTTGCACAACATGTGCTCCTGGCCCTTTGTTATGAAACTTTTTGGTTGTATCATATAGATACACTAGTCAAGACTTCCGTTAAGAAAAACTGTCTTGACATCCATTTGCCAAATTTTGTAATCGAAATGAGCTGCAATGGATAAGAGAATCCGGATATACTTAAGCATGGCTACTGGCGAAAAGATTTTCTTATAATCGATCCCTTCTTTCTGAGTGAACCCTTTTGTAACAAGCCTAGCTTTGAAGGTATCAACCTTCTTATCTGTTCCTCTTTTCTTGTAGAACTACTTACATCTGATTTGTTTTATCCCTTCAGGTGGTTCTACAAGTTTCGAGACCTGATTAGAATACATAGATTTCATCTCTAAATTCATAGCTTTTTGCCAAAAATCTGCATCTTTGTCATGGAGTGCTTCATTATAGTTATAGGGTTCGGTGTCCATTTCTATCGAGATCTTGTTAAAAGACTCTCCTAAGAACATACACTGATCGGGTTGATGAATAACCCTCCTACTACGACAAGGCACTACATGCGTTTGTGTATTAGTAGTAACACGCTGTGCAGAATCTGATTCCTATGCATCATTAGCCATATGCTCATCAGGCATGTTAATGGTAGCACCCTAATCATGATCTGTACATGTCCCGATAATCCTCCTACTACGACGAGACAATGGGATATCAGTGACTTATGGGTCCTCTTCCATTCTACTAGTATTTTCTCTTAGTTCTTTCAGAACAATTTAACTTTTGGGTCTCTGGTCCATAATATAATCATCTTCCAAGAATCGAACATTGGTGCTAATAATGACCTTTGAAACCCTAGGATTATAAAATAGATCATCCTTCATTCCCTTGGAATACCTCACAAAGAAACAGACTCCTGTCCTCGATTTTAACTTACCCGCGTTTCCTTTCAGCACATGTGCTAGACACACCCAAATCTGAATATATCTCAGACTAGGCTTGCGCCCAGTCCACAATTCTGTGGGAGTAGAAGATACTAACTTAGAGGGTACTAAGTTCAGAATATAAGCCCCTATCTCTAATGCGAGTCCCCAAAATGAATCGGGTAATGCTGAATAACTCATCATTGACCTTACCATCTCTATAAGAGTAATATTTCTTCTTTTTGCTACACCATTCTACTATGGAGTGCCCAGTGCAGTCAACTGGGATATAATCTCTTTTGACGATAAGTAGTCCTTAAACTCTCCAAAGAGGTACTTTCCACAATGGTCGGACATAGTGATTTGATACTTTTATCCAGACGCTTTTCTGCCTCCACCTTGAATTCTTTGAATTTCTCAAAGTATTCAGACTTACGGTGCGTTAGGTAAATGTATTTATACCTCGAGTAGTCATCAATAAAATTGATGAAGTACTCAAAACCACTTCTAGCCCAGATTGTCATAGGACCACACACATCAGAATGGGTAAGTTCCAACGGTTCTTTAGCTCTATAGCCTTTGGCCAAAAATGACCTCTTAGTCATGTTACCCTATAAGCAGGATTCAAAGACTAAAAGTGCCTCCACTTCCAATGAACCTAAAGTTTCATCTTCTATCAGTCTATTTATCCTTTTTAGATTAATATGATCCAAGCGTAAGTGCCAAAGAAACGCTTAATTCGTTAAAGAGTGAAACTTTCTCTGATATGATAAATTAGATGTGTTATTCAATTCAGTTAGTTATAGTATAGAAGAGATAGGAGATATAACATACAGATCACCTACCAATATACCAGAATAAATAAAATGTTTATTTTTCTTAAAAACCACGGAGTTATTAAAATGAACAGAGTACTTGTCTTTTATTAAATTAGAAACCAAAATTAAATTTCTTCTAATTGAAGGTATATAAAGACAATCTTTCAAAATTAAAATTCTATCTCTGCTAAAGCTGAGAGAGACTTCTCTTACTGCAACTACTGCCACCCTAGTATTATTGCTCATATGTAGGTATATTTCTCTATCACTGAGCTGCCTGGTTTCTTGGAACCCCTGCAAAGAATTACAGACATGATTAGTGACTTCCGTATCTACACGCTAGGTACCGGTAGATAACACCACTAAACATGTTTCAACCACAAGTGAACAGAAATTACCTGGCTTGTTCTGTTTACTGAGAAAAATTGGACACTGCTTTTTTCAAAGCCCAAACTGGTTACAGTGATAGCACTTGCCTCTTGAGTTTTTCATTTCAGCTTTTAGTCCCTTAACTGCTTTTGGACCTGTGCCTCTCTATTTTATGAACTTTTTTTTTCTTGCCTTTCGGCTTAGAGGATGAACATTTTTCAACCACGTGCACAAAACTGGGCTTCCTGAGAACACCCTCGGCTACTTGAAGTTCTTTAAGAAGTTTTGCCAATGAAAAGCTGAGCTTATTCATGGTATAATTTTGGCAGAACTGCTTAAAGCTATCGACAGTGACTGGAGTATGATACTGACCTGGGTTTTCCTGTTAATTTCAGCTCCTAGGATTTCCAATTGATTCAGTACATGATCCCTAACTAGGGTGCCTTTAGCTATGCTTGTATTCATAAGAGACTTCATGGCCACCTGCCTAGCAGCATAATTTTGATCCCAAAATTTTTCTTTGAGATTCATAATCATGTCATAGGCACTGGGTACAGACTGATGTTGATATACAATACATTTGACATTGAAGCCAAAATGTAACAACGAGCCATTTGATCAGATTTCTGCCACTTCTGATGGGCTCGGGTGTCCTGCTCGGTCGTCCCTCATCAAGTACTGGTGGACAAATATCAGTCAATACAAATTTGTAATCCTCAACAATTAAGACAATGTCCAAATTTCTTTTTCAGTCTACATAGTTTGGTGCCGTTAGTTTATTTTCTTTGAGTATTCACGCGAGTGGATTAAAAGCCATTTTAATCTTGAAAATCACATAATTAAAAAATAACCGTTAATTATGATGAGCAAAATTTTAAACTTTTTTTAAAATTGATTCCCTCTACCATTTTAAAAAAATTCGCCGACAGGCTGGTACCCTGTGAATAGCATGCCTTGATGGGAGGACGTCTACTATCTATCGTTTGTCCAGACAGACTAATTCTTATTAATTTTACTATATAGGCAGCTGACCCTACCAAATAAAATTAAATAGCTAACATAGCTTCACTCTAGTAAATATTAAGCAGTGACTCAAATGGAGATGATACTATTATTTAAAACTAAGTGTTAACCATCACTTAATTCCAAATCAATCGCTTTGCAATTAACCCTGCAAATGGAGAAGTGATACACACTAACAATTATCCAGAATTATCCCTAAATGAGGTTCGTACTGACGATACCACAATTAATCATGTCCGATGAGGAGAAAGGCCTTACTGCTAATATGCATAATTAATTACATCGCCTACAAACTAGTGATGAAGACTACGAAATTTATCTGTGAATAAATTTTTTTTCCCACTTAGATTTGTAAAATATTTTTGAAGGTTACAAAAATTTGTTTAATTAAAATAAATTTATTAATTTTGAAAATCACACTATCCGAAAGATTTCAAAGCAGATCATGTACACGATCTAAAAGATTTCGATTTGTCAAAGCATCTTTTCGTATTTTAATACGCAACAAATAAAATAACTGATAAATACACAATTTTTTCTTTAGTTTTACAGCTAAGGTAGTAATTAAAAGTATTCAAAATATTTTATTTTTACGTTATATATTTTTTTAAAATAATAATTTATTAAGATTAAATATTTTTTTATTTAATTAATCCAAAATTCAGAATTAATATCCACATTTTTTCAAGATATCTAATTTAAAAAAATCTCAAACGTGTTATTTTGTAAAAATAAAATATCTAAAGTTTTTTCATTTAATTAAAAAACTTTTAATTAAAAAAATTTATTTTATTTTTCTTTACAAAATATTAATTAAAATCAATTTTTTTGAATTAATTAAATTAATATGAATATATAATAAAATAGATATAAATCATTCACGTAGTTTAAAAAAATATAAATGCAAGATATGCATATATCCTAGTTTTATGATCAACCAGAAACTCTGATGAGTTTTAGTCTTCCGTTCAAAGATAAGCTGTAATCTTTCAATCCTTTTCTAAATAAGCTTATGCCATCTAAGTTATATAAGGATTTCTCGATATGCAGTGTTATACATATACAACACTCACGAGCCTAAAAAACATCAGAAAATTCTATTCAAAATAGCCTCGAACCAGCACCACCACCGTCGGACCACCAGCGCCGTTGATGCTGCCACAAACTGCTAATTTAGGCGGCTTTTGCGGCCTCTCCCAAACTCCGTTCTCGATGCCACCTTTTTTTAAAAATAGCTCTCAAAAAATACTATTAGTCTGTAAAAATCTCGGTTCGAAAAAAGCTCAAAAAATAGCTTTCGATTGTTGCCGAAAATAGCATCGCCAAAAAAAGCACCGCCGCACCCATGCGCTGCCACCCTGTTGTTGCTGCCCATTTGGGCTTTTTCCGTTGTGGTTTTGGTTTCCATTTCTTTCTGTTTTTAGCACTGAAATCCAACAACATGTTGTCTTTTAGAACGCCATGAAAAAAGTCCTGAAAAAGCTCAAAAATAGCCTCAAAATAACCTGGTGTTGCCGTCGAAACTGCCGCTTGTTTGCCGCCTATTTTTTGCTCGATTTTATCATTGTTTTTGGACTATTTTTTCTAGCATTGTTTATTTCTATTTTGTGGCTAAAAAACTGCTCAAAATTAGTCTCGAAAACATCACAAACTATCAAAAAACATCCCGAACTGCCACCGATGCTATTTTTTTGCTAGTTTTTTTGTTGGTTTTTGAATTATTTTGTTGCTATTTTTTAATACAAAAAATTTGCAGAAAACTTACCAAAAAACCTATTTCCAAATCATTGAAAAACCACCGCGATCCGTGACCCGAAATACTCGAAGCCACTGCCAGTGCCGCTGGTTATGCCGCCGTCTGTTCTTCATGTTTTTAGATATTCAAACCAATTTATAAATATTCAAAATAATATTTAAAAAAATAAAAGTTTTTACATCAAAAACCTATATTCCGTAGGCTCACATTCGAACTAAAAAAACTTAAACTGTCATGATAAACTCTTGTGATTAAAAATTTAAATTAAATCATCACTCAAATCATTCAATCAAACATGAATATAACAATGATCATAAAATCGAGATTAGAACACCTGCAAAAAAAAGTTAACACAGTTCTAAATCTACTCGGCCCCTCGATAAATCGTAAACAAAAATCAAAACGGCTTTGATACTAATTGTTGGAGACAAACTACTAAGATCATTGATTTATAAACGATTTTTTAAAAAATAAAAATTAGATTGGCAATCGCCGAAACAAGCTCTAGATAAAAACTTTTTGATGTCGAACAATCAAAAATAAAACCCGTTCCACCACAGTTAATTCAAATGAATACCTTTTGATTGATTCTCCGACTACGAATTTTGATTTCCGATGCGATTTTCGAATGTAGTGTGGGTTACGAACCTCCGGAAATTGAAACCAACAGAACCTAGATAACCTTAGTCTTGAAAGACAACTTATGATTTTGGTTCAGGCTACTCGCATATTTATAGGGTTACAGCAGGGACCTGTGAAGTAATTATGATATAGACTTCTAGTATAACCTAAATACCTATCCAGCGATTTCTGCAAATATGCAAATCTCTAAGCGATTTTTGTAATATTGAAAACCTTGCAGCAGTTTCTGTAATTTTTATAAAACATTAAATTACTACTCATACCACTAAAGAACTGTAACTGCACTCTTAGCTATAATCGCAAGATCAATTTGCATTAAGCTCCTATTATTAAATGCTTAACTCATCTTCCCACGTTAAGATTCCTGATACCTGCTATTTAAATTTAATTACTGACAATTTAATTTAATTGACATCTTTAAAAAATTTTAAATCCTTTCGCTTAACTTATTTGATCACCGGATAATCAAATTCACCTACAAGATTTAGTCCGGTCAAAACTTATAAGTTTCTTTAAGGGGGTATCGTCAATTTTGAACAATCAGGACGTGAATTTTATTAATAATTAATACCGCTATCTAACTCACTAAGACTATAGACCTATAAAATATCACACCATCTAATGAATCAAAATAACGAACATTAAATATACGTAAATAATAATTATTTTGAGATTAAGAGCATAAGCACTCATAATAACCTTGGAGTGTGAATTAATTCATATAGTTAGTATAAAATTAATTACCCAATGTGATCCAATTTAATACACACAAGTGTACTAGCACAACGAGTCAGAACAATAGACGATACTATTATCTATTTTCCGTAACCAAGACAGGCTTACTAAAACTCTGTATAATAGTCGTACCGATAGTTTGTCTATTCCATCTAAACTGTGAACCAAACTTATATTCTGCAAGAACTTATAATCTGGTCTTCTGTGTGCAAGCCATACTCTATACACCAGATTAAATATTGTATAGATTAAAGGACAATTATGCATAACATTAAAGAAACTAGATATGACTTGTGCCTAAAGGCACTATTACCAGTTTTTTAAGATCACTCGTGCATTCCAATAAGCATTCTCGAACCTTATATTTCTAAGAGTAACCTATTTCAAAAAAAAAAAAAGAGTGCTATACATCGATAAATTTCGTTAAGTGAAAAGCTTTGCACTGATATTCTGTTTCGTCTTTCTAATTGCAGCTGGCTTAAGAAAGTGCCTTCTTGTCAATCTATGCTTCTCTTCTAGAAGCTTCGGGTGCATCACTGGAAAATTCACATTCAATGAAATAGCCACTAGAACAGTTAAAATTAATGATGGTAACCCAATATA
>JAOTRH010023823.1:0-21800 GCA_034768845.1 Heliamphora exappendiculata | reverse complement strand
AAAAAGGCAAAAAGTGACTTTTTGGGGCACATACTCCTAGGTGGCCGGCCATGCAAGGGTATTTTGGTTATTTTTATTGTTATTTTATATTTTATTAATTAATTGTGCATTAATATCTGATTTTGGGTGTCCATGTGTTAAATTTTGAATTTTTAAGATTTTTTGCTGTACTAGAGGCAAAATGGTCATTTTACATTAATTATAAAAAAAATTTTATTTTTAATTTAATATTTTATGTTATTTACTTAATTTAAACTATTCCGAGACTTTTTTAAGTGTTAGGGCTTTGACTCTGAGTATTTGGTCTCTTTTAGGGTTTTCGGGTCAAATTAGGATTTCGTGATACTTTGGGTTTTAGGCTAATTAGAGTTTTTCTTGCTTATGTAGCGACCTAAGTTCTCGTCAACTAACTGTTGCTAATAGTGTTTGGGCTTAGATCGTTCTGCGAGTAGTTACAGCCCGTTGTGTGTTGTGATACTAGTAGCCTGACGAATAGGTATAGTAAGGTGTTTGAAACCTCTTGGAGGTTGTTTATTGTGGTTGGATATGAGGTGTGGTTTTGGGTACGTTGAGGATTATGTTCGTCATGAGCCGTGCTACGTCTTGAGTCATGCTATGTCATGAGCCGTGTGCCCTGAGATTAGGTATGGACGGGAGCATAGTGGATGGCAGCATAGTGGACGGAAGCATAATAATCTCTGGCCTAAGGTATGTTAGAAAGTCTGGGGTTAGACAATGTTTGGGAATGTCCCTTACCCTATGGGGTGTTATTGGTAGCCATAGTGGTGCCAAATAGTTTTGAGAGTCTGTTGATGACCCTTGAGTTTCTTTTGAAGCATATTTCTAAACTACATCCTTTAATAGGAGTCAGGAGTTGTACGATGATAAGTATATGGGTGGGAGATGTTGTCGATAGACTAATTTTTGAGTGCTATACACGTATATGTGGTGAGATGTAAATCAGTGGTAGTTGTGATGTGGTGAATGATAATCCGAGGTTGTTTAGGAAGTTTCACGGAGAACGATTTTGTGGCTGGGGTTGTCGTTTTCAAGATTAGAAGACTGTGTGGAATACATGGTGTTTAGTAAGAATGTGACTGTAAATGTGTGAGGTTTGTAGTGCATGTAATAGATGTTGTTGGTGTAGCTGACTTGGTCATTTTAGGATGATGTGTTGATTGGTGGAGATCCCTTAAAGGGATGATGGCGGTGGTCTGTATCTGGCTTAAGGCCTAAATGTGGTGTTGGTGCTTCACCCTTAGGGGTGAGTGATAGGATGGTGTCCATTGGTCTAGAGTTGGTAGGCGAAGTTCATTTTGTTCGTGTTGCGTGTAGTTGCTTTCATGTTCGGATAGCTGTATGCTGGTGGTACTCGTGTAGTGACATAAGAGATAGGTGTTCTCGGTTGAACATTTTGTGTTTACTGATGGGTGTACCAGAACCACGAGCTCAAAACTGTGGCGTGGCTTTTGCCTAGCCGTTTGGTTATTCCCTACCTAATGGGAATTGAGTTGGTGTGATGTGACCCCATGACAAAATTTCCTAAAGTGATGCGAGTATGTGTGGTGTTATGCCTTAATGGATAAATAGTGAAGGTCTTGTGGATGCGTGATATGCGTCATCGGGATGTGAAGGAGTGAATGATAGTTGAAGTGCTTGAGTGAAGATCTAAATGTGAAGACCTAGTGCGACAAGTGGTATACTCATTATGAATGGTGGTCGATAACGTTTAAATTATGATGTGATTGTTCTCCCTTGGTTGAAATTAAACGTTGGGATTGTATAAGCGTGGGTTCATTTGCTCGTGGTTCCTTGAAGAGCCTGTTTGCTTTACTCTGTTAACCCAAGCATTTGAGTGACATTTCTAAAAATGTAACCTGATTTGTACGGATTATCGATAGCTTTAACTCTCGTTGAATGAGATCCCTAGGGAGTTCAATGATTAAGTTGTTTACGTGGTGAAATTCTTGAGTATCAGTTCTGTGGGATTCCTACGAGAATGCAGGTTCGTGGTTAGGTCAATATCCTCATGATTAGGAGATTATGTTTTGGAACCGTGCTGGGTGCATGAGGTTTGAAAGGACCGTAGACGGGTTCGATAGTGTGGTTGGCCTAGTGCTGAGACGGTGTATCCTAAGTGTGATATGTCTAGAGGTTATTTGTGTTTGACCTTAGGTTTAGAGGTGAGTATGTTGTTTACCCATGGGAAGAAAGTATGGAGTAATAAGGTTTAGCAGTGTACTGTGTGGTTAGGGTGGCCTAGGGCAATAGGCGAGCAACCGTGGGTTAAGATGTCTGCGATAAATGTGTGCCTCAGAAGCAAAAGTGTGGAAGGTGCCTGCATGGTCGTAGGAGTTATTAGTAACTTTGGATGAGAGGTCTTAGGATAGGGTTTTCTTTATTTGGTGTCGTGCGCTTTCTATGTGAGTTGCTTGGATAGTGGGCTCGAGGCCGTGGCATGACTGTGGTTTGCCCAGTGGGAGTTAGGTTAGTGAAACACAACCTTGTGAAGTGAGGTCTTGACGCGATGGGAATGTTAGCATTGTGTCTCCGTGTATGACTTGTGATGAGCTTGTAGTCCTATGGGATGTGTTGTACGAGGTATGAGGATTGATGGTGTTCGTGTGTGTGCGAATGAGGTCTGAGAATCGAGAGCTTAGTGTAGCGGATAATCTGAGTATCATGATCGAGGTCGACAGTAGCTATGTGACTATGGTTTATGTGGCCTCAATGTGAGATTTATAGGGTTCTTTGGGGGCCAAGTGCTGATGGGTACTGGGAGTACATTGAGGTTGAGTCATGGTTTTTGACTGGCCGTTTCTTTCTTAGGAAGAAGATACAGTTGTCTTGCCAACATTTGTGGTGTGCGGACTATTCCACCTTGGTTAGGTGTAACTGTTAGGATCGTTGGTTGATTCTTGGTCTGGTTATTTTGGGAAGATAGGAGTCTTCATGGATTAGTGTCCATGTTGTGATCCGTGAGTTTGTGCCTAGGGAATGGGTACTATCGGGATCGGGTGATTGGAGGACCGAGTTCTTCGTGGGTTTTTGGGTGGAGTTTGTTTGCTCTACCATATGAATATAAGTGTGTAGGGTTGTGTTCCCTGTGGGATTGGGTTGGTAGACTAGAAATGTTTGTCCTTGTTAACGAGGGAGTAGTGTTGAGACATAGAGTTCTTTTCTACAATAATCAATTGAGAATCGTTAACCGTTGTGTGCAGCTTATTCTGGGTTATGAGGGTATAATTGTACCTCTAGCTCTTGGCAGACTGGGAATTTTGTTAGAACCTAGCAGCTGGGATATTCATGTGGTATGTTTCTACTAGGCTCTTGTGAGTCTGGATTTGTGTTCTGTTTGGGATTTTGGACTATTTGGAGTTCTTAAAGTGTGAAGAGTTGTTTGACCGTTTGAAGGGAAGGCGCGAATGTATATGATAGTGTTGATGAGTGGGGTAATGTAATTACGAAAGATCACTAATTGTCTAGTTTGGAGCATTGCAGACTTGAGAGACCGAAGGGTATGAGTATGGCGTCATGACAAGGGATGTGATTCCGTTTGTGTAGGTAAATGTATACTTGTGAAGCGTTTGACTCATGTGGTGTGCTTAATCCTAGTCACCCACAGAGTTCAGGTGCCAGTGTTAGTTTCAATGGTTAAAGGACTAGAGTGATGTAGTGCAAGTAGTGATATGGTTTCAAGTTGGTGGTGGTTAGTTGACTGTATGGGCATGGGCAATTTTTGGGGTAACGCGTGTAACCCTTGTGAATATCTTCAGAGTTTGGCAACATGTGTTTGGGTTAGGAGAGTAGTCCTCCGTGTATGTTCGAAAAACCTTAGTGGTGATAGTCGTCGTGTGTTTGGTTTGATTTTAAGTTTGGATTGAGGGTGTTTACTCTTCGAGAATGTGTACGTGATGTGAGATGGTGGTCATCGATGGGTCATCGATGACTAATGTACAAGTGGTTGACTCCAGCCCTGGTGTTGAATGTAGTCTTGTGTAGTGACCCGATCCGTTTAAATTTAAAGCGTTTAAGTGTTGATTTTGGGTAAGAATTAACGCTGTGTTGAACGATGATAAATGGCTGATTCTAATATTTGCGAGATATTAGTGTTATAAAGTTAAGCCTGATGTTAGTGTGCCACTCTTGGGGACAAAGGCGTGTTAGCATCCTTATTACGATACGATGTTATGATCTCCTATTTTGGAAATTTTGAGTGCCCTTCTAGAAGATCGTTACTATAGACGCAGCTATTTTTTTATGTAGCCTCGAGTCATATCGTCTCGAAAGAACGATCAGAATCGCGGATTAAGACCGATGCTATGAGGACCGAACGATTAGTGAATTATGCAGACAGATATTAAGATTAAAGAAAAGTTTCATGTGACTTGAGACAAACTTCGGGGATGAAATTTCCAAAGGGGGGAAAGACATAACAGCTCGGTACGTATTTATTTTGTTCTTCCATATTATCGGTTAAGAGAATAGACTGAATTATGTTTGGGAGTGGATGTTATAAAATTTTGTTTGTTAACAGTTGAATTAATAATATGTAAAAGTGGGGTTGGGATACATGATAATGAATGATATTGACATATTGTAAATGTAGAATTAAATTATGAAGTTAATGAAATTAATTTAGAGTAGAAATAGGCTTTGAGAGCAAAATTTAGGAAGAAAGGGAGGGAAATAATAATAACTAGCCAAATAAGGGCCATGTGTTTTCTAGAACAATCACGAGAGAGAGAGAGAGAGAGAGAAGGCAAGGGGTCCCACCCCTTACCCCATTCATGCCAACCTTCCCCCATATCTTCTCTTCTTCTTCTTTTGGTTATTTTGGAGAACTCCCATCAACCCTTAAACACTAACTCTTCTTCACCCAAAATAGTGAAATTAGAAGCTTAAATGGAGGCAATCAAGTGAAAAGCTAAAGCTTTAGAGTACGAGGAGTAAGATTGAAGCATCAAGGAGGAATCCAAGAGGGTAGCCAAAGCCCTAGGTGGGAAACTTTGGTGATTTCAAAGCTTGGAAGCTATTTGAGGTAGAATTTAGATTATCTCCTACGTTTTATGTTAATTTGGGTTGATATTTTAGTCATGTGAGTAAAAATCTAGTTGATTTCATGCCTGATTGAAAAATTGATAGGTGTGTGTGTGGGTTGAGTTGGGTTATTTTGAACAATTGGAGTTTTTGAGAAATGGTTAATCATGATTTTGAGAGTTTTTTGTATAAAAAGGGGCTAAAGATACTTCAAATTCTATGTTTTGGCATGAAAATGGGTTTGGATGGGTGTTGGCTTCAAAATATACAAAAAAATCAATTTTCGATGGAAGACGGCTCAAAGAACCGCTTGAGCGGTCAATCGGGAGGTCCTGGGTTAGTCTCGGCTTCTTGTTGTAGGCCAATCGCTTAAGAGACTGCTCGAGCGGTCTAACCAGTTATCTTTTTCGCTAGTTGAAAAAGTTTTCTTTAAATCAATGCGTATTCACCATCTAAACTCCAAATTAGGTCATTCTTGTACTCAAACTGAAGTCTCAAAAGTTGTCTTTCTAATGATGCCACTCTCACAATAAAATTCTTTTTGTAGAAAAATTTATGACAAAAATAGTAAGGGTATGTCAAAAAAATTTTAACTATTTTTCACTCTTTTTGGGCCAAATGTCTTGGAAAAGGTTATTTTTCATTCTCATTGGACTTTTTATCAAATTTCTTGTCCCTTGGGCTATTGATACACCTATATAAATATATTTGAGCTAGGATGCATGTATTGGGCCGGTTAGTTGGATTTTACAATGAAAGCGGATTTTCTACGTACAATGATGGGTTTTGAAAGAACAAGAATAAGTATTTGAGGGTTATGATATGACATGGTCATCATTTAAAATTCTAAACTTTTGAAAGGGAAACATGGGTTTCAAACTTGTATATATGCATATGATGAGTGTATTTCATTTTCTTCAAATAATAGTGGTAGGATTAGTGTACTGAAAATCATATGTTTAGTATTTAATTTTATTTTCATAAAATTAGTTTTTCATTTTATGAGAATCTTAATGCGCAATGTATGTATATCACTTCTTTAATGTTATGCATGGATGTCCAATACTTTGTACATTATTTAATCTGGTATGTAGAGTGCGGCTTATATACAAAAGATCAGATTTTAGGTTTTTACAGTATATAAGTTTTATGTTCACAGTTTAGATGGAAATGGACATACTATCGGTACGACTGTAGCACAGAATTTTAGTAAACATGTCTTAGTTACGGGGAACAGATAATAGTATCGTCTATTGTTCCGACTCTCTATGCTAGTACACTTTGTGTGTATTGAATGAGACATTTTAGATAATTAATTTTATACTGATTATATAAATTAATTCACACCCCAAGATTATTATGAATAGTGCTTATACTCTAAATTCTGAAATAATTATTGATTTGCGTATATTTAATATTCATTATTTTAATTTATTGGAGGGTGCGATCTTATATGGGTCTATATTCCTGATGAGTTGGATAACAGTATTATTTATATGGTGAATATTAATTATTGACAGAATTCACGTCCCGAATGATCTGAATTGACGATACCCCCTTAAGGAAGCTTATAAGTTTTGACCGGGCCAAACCCTGTAGGTAGATTTGATTATCCGGAGGTCAAATAAGTTAAGCGAAAATGCTTAAGGAATTTCAAGATGCCGATTAAGTTAAGTTGTCAGTAATTAAATTTAATTTGCGGGTATCAAAAATCTTAACGTGGGAAGAAATGTTAAGCATTTAATAGCAGGAGCTCAATGCAAGAAGGTCTTGAGATTATGGGTCAGAGTGCAATTACAGTTCTTTGGTGGTGTGAACTGTAATTCAGTATTTTATGGAAATTACAGAAACCGCTGCAAGGTTTTCATAATTACAAATACCGCTATGAGGTTTGCTTAATTGCAAAAATCGTTGATGGGTGTCTGTGTTCTACTAGAAGTTTTACTCATAATTACTCCACAGGTCCCTACTGTAGCCCTATAAATATGTGAATAAATTGAACCAGCTTCATAACTTGTCTTCAAGACTAAAGTTGTTCAGGTTCTGCCAATACGAGTTCTCAGAGGATTATAGCCCACACTATATCCAGGAATCGCATAAGAAAATACAGCAGATGGTCTAACGGGAGGTTTCACTCAGAATAAAAAATGTAGTTGAAAATTTGACCAGGTTTTATTTTTGATCGTTCAACGTCAAAAGTTTTATTTAGAGCCCGTTTCGATATTTGCCCGTCCAGTTAATTTTTAACCGAAAATCGTTTGCAAAAATAATAATCTTGGCAGTTTTGCCTCCAACAATTGGTAACTGAGCCGTTTTATTTTTTGTTTATAGTTTATCAGAGCCAGGTAATTTTAGAACTGTACTAACTCGATTTTACAGGCATTCTAATCCCGCTTTTATGATCTTCATATTATTATTCATGTTTGAGTAAATGGGTTTGTATGATAATTATTTATTTTTAAAATCACGGGGGTTGACCGTGATAGATCGAATGTGAGTCTTCAGGACATAGAATTGATATAATAGCTAATTTTATATTTTTAAATATCTGTTTAAATTATTTAAGAACTGGTTAAATATATCCAAGAACACGAAGAACGGTGGCAGTATTGGCAGTAGTTTCAGGTTTTTACAAACCACAGATCGCGGTAAGTTTTTAATAAATTTTAAACAATTTTTTTAGTGGATTTTCTACAGTACTTATGCATTAAAAATAGCAGCAAAAATAAGTAAAAAACAACGAAAAAAATCAGCAAAACAGCACCACCACCGGCGGCTTTGCCGGCGACGGTTCGACGGCGATTTTAATAATTTTTTGGATCATTTTTTGGACTATTTTTTGAGCAATTTTTGAAAGAATAAAATAGAAATAAACTTACCTTAAAATAATGTCGAAAAACCATAAAATAAGCTGGGCCAAAATTAGTGCAAAACAAGCAGCAAACAGCAGTGGTTTTCCGGCGGAAGCAGAGCAACAGGCGCTAGTTTAGGGCTATTTTGGGATTATTTTTGAGCCATTTTTCAAAGCATCATGTGACTGGATATTTGAGCTATTTTTTCAAAAAAAATGGGTGCAAAATAACCACTGGAAAAAGCCCAAGCAGGGGATTGTTTGGGGCGGCGGCACTTGTGGGCGGCGACAGTGGTTTCTAGGCTATTTTTTGACAGTTTTAAGGCTGTTTTCGAGAAGATTTTTTGATAGAAAAATACTACTTTTTGAGAGCAATTTTTTGGTATAAAAGCGTCAAAAATGGATCACGGGGAAGGCGGCAAAAACAGCCTGAAGCGGCTGGAGTGGTGGTGCCGGTGGTGGTTCGGCTATTCTCGGGGTTGTTTTGTTCGATTTCTGATATGATTGAAGACTGATAGATGATATACTTGTGTATCACACAGTATCAGGGAATCCTGATACAATCGGGATACAAGAATCAAAGACGAACATGGATTATTACAACTTAACCTCAATAAAAGACTAAAACGTTTCAGCGTTTCGCTTTGATCATAAAATTTGGATATATGCGTATCTTGTTTATAAATATATGAACTGTGTGGATGTTGCATATCTGTTTTATATTATCCTATTAATTTAATTAATTTAAATTTTTTATTTTAATTAAAATATTTTGTAATAGAAAATAAAATTAAGTTTTTTTAATTAAATAATTTTAATTAAATAAAAAAACTTTAGATATTTTATTTGTTACAAAATATAACGTTTAAGATGATTTTTTCATAAAATCGGATATCTTGAAAAAACGTGAGAATTATTTTTAAATTTTGATTTAATTAAATGAAAAAATGTTTAATCTAAATAAATTATTATTTTTCAAAAAATATGGAACAAAAAATAAAATAAATAAATACCTATAATCACTACCTCAACTGAAAAACTGAAGGAAAAATTGTGCATTTATTAAATTTTATTTGTTACGCATTAAAACACGAAAAGATAGTTTGATAAATTAGAATCTTTGGAATCGTGTAAACGAAAAGATATTTGATTTTTTTAGATCATGTGATTTTCAAATTTAATAAATTTATTTTAATTAAACGATTTTTTACAACTCTAAAAAATATTTTAAAAATCAAAGTAGGAGAAAATTTATTCACAGATAAATTCCGCAGTCTTCATCACCAGTTTGTGGCAGTAAGGCCTTACTCCCCATCGGACAGATTAATTGCGATATCACCAGTACAAACCTCTTTTATGGATAATTTTAGATAATTGTTAGTGTGGATCACTTTTCCATCTGAAGGGTTCATTGCAAAGCGATTGATTTGGGATTAGATGATGATTAACACTTAGCTATATATAATAGTATCCTCACCATCTGAGTCGTAGCTATTATATACTGGACTGAAACTATGTCAGCTATTTAATTTTACTTGAAAGAGTCAGTTGCTTATATAGTAAAATTAAAAGGAATTGACTTGTCTGGCAAACGATGGATAGTAGACGTCCTCCCTTCGAGGCATGCTATTCACAAGGGACCAAGGTACTGGCAAATTTCTTTTAAAATGATATAGGGAACCAAATTAAAATAAATTCAAAGTTTTGCTCGTCATAATTAATGATATTTTTAATTATGTGATTCTCAAGATTAAAATAGCTTTCAACCCACTCACTTCAATACTCAAAGAAAATAAACTTACGGGACCAAACTATTTTGGCTGAAAATGAAACTTGGATATTGTCTTAACTTCCAAGCATTACTAGTTTATATTAACTTAGATATGTCCACTGGTACCTAATGTGGGCGCAACCGAACAGGAAACCCAAGCCCATATGAAGTGGTAAAAAGCTTATCGAATAGCTCGCAATTACATTTTGGCTTCAATGTCAAATATTTTGCAACATCAGCATCAGTTTATATCCAGTGCCTATGACATGATAATGAACCTCAAAAAAATATTTGGGGTTCAAAATTGTACTGCTAGGCATGTGGCCATGAAATCTCTAATAAATGCAAACATGGCTGAAGGCACTCCAGTTAGGGAACATGTTCTGAAGATGATCAGTCTTCTGAATGAACTGGAGATCCTAGGAGCTGAAATTGACGAAAAACTCATATCGATATCATACTCCAGTCACTGCCTGAAAGTTTTAAGTAGTTTTGCCTAAACTACACCATGAACAAGCTCAGATTTTTATTAGCAGAACTTCTTAAGAAACTTCAAGCAGCCGATGGTGTTCTTAGGAAGCTAGGTTATGTGTATGTGGCTAAGAAAGGTTCTTTATCTAAGCCAAAAGGCAAAAAGAAGAAAAAAGTTTAGACATAGGGAGGCACAACTCCAAAAGCAATTAAGGGACTAAAAGCTGGTGTGAAGAAGCCAAGAGGCAAGTGCTATCACTGTAACTAGTTTGGGCGTTGAAAAAAGCAGTGTTCAATTTTTCTTAGTAAGCAGAACAAACCAAGTAATTTCTATTCACTAATGGTTGAAACATGTTTAGCGATGTTATCTACTAGTACTTGGTGTGTAGATACGGGAGCCACTAATCATGTCTGCAATTCTTTGCAGGAGTTCTAGGAAAAATACAAAGACAAATATTCATGCCTATAGGCAACAATACAAGGGTGACAACAGTTATAGTACGAGATGTCACTCTCAGTTTTAGTAGAGATAGGATACTTTTTCTGAAAGATTATCTTATGTACCTTCGATTAGAAGAAATTTAATTTCAATCTTAAGCTTAATAAAGGACAAATATTCTGTTCATTTTGATAACTATGTCGTTGTGAAGAAAAATAAATAATTTATTTGTTCTGGTACATTGGTGGATGATCTGTATGTCGTATCTCCTATCTCTCCTACATTGTAACTAACTGAAATAAATAACAGATCTAATTTATCATAAAAGAGAAAGTTTCATTCTTTAATGAATCAAATATTTTTTTAACACTTACGCTTGGGTTATATTAATCTAAAAAGGATAAACAGACTAGTAGCAGATGAACATTTGAGTTCATTGGAAGTGGAGATACTTCAAGCCTGTGAATCTTTCTTAGAGGGCAAGAAGACCAAGAGGCCCTTTTCGGCCAAAGGCTATAGAGCTAAAAAACCGTTGGAGCTAGTTCATTTTGATGTGTATGGTCTTATGACAATCTGGAATAGAGATGACTTCGAGTACTTCGTTAATTTTATTGATGACTACTCAAGATATGGATACATTTACCTGATGCACCATAAGTCTAAATGATTTGAGAAATTTTTAAAATTTAAGGCAGAGACAGAGAAGTATCTAGGTAAAAATATCAAATCACTATAATCCAGCCGTGGTGGAGAATACCTCTTTGGAGAGTTTAGGAATTACCTGTCATCAGAAGAGATTATATCCCAGCTGACTGCACCTGACACTCCACAGCAGAATGGTGTAGCAGAAAGAAGGAATAGGACTCTTATGGAGATAGTAAAGTCCATGGCGATCTATTCAGTATTACCCGATTCATTTTGTGGACTCGCATTAGAGACATCGGCTTAGATTCTAAACTTAGTACCTTCTAAGTTAATACCTTCTACTCCCATAGAATTATGGACCAGGCTTATACCTAGTCTGAAACACATTCGAATTTGGGGGTGTCCAACCCATGTGCTGAAAGGGAACACGGATAAGTTGGAACCGAGGACAGAAGTCTATTTTTTGTGGGGTATCTCAAGGGAACGAAGGGTGGTCTATTTTATAATCCTAAGGATCAAAAGGTTATTGTTAGCACCAATGCTCGATTATTAGAATAGAATTATATTATAAACCACAGGCCCAAAAGCAATATTATTCTAGAAGAATTGAGAAGAAATACCAGTAGAACGGAAGAGGAACCACAAGTCACTGATATTCCATTACCTCATCAGAGTGGGAAGATTGTCGGCATAGGTGTAAATCAAGAATATGGTGCTGATACATAGGGTTTAAATTTTGCATAGCGTGTTACTGCTAGTACATAGACGCAGGTAGTGCCTCGTTGTAGTGGGAGGATTGTTCATCAACTTGATCGATATTGTTCTTGAGAGTTTCTTTTGAAAAGATCCCGACAGAACTGGATACAGAGCCCTGGAACTACAATGAAGCACTACAAGATACAGATGCAGATCTTTGGCAAAGGGTTATGAATTCAGAGATGGAATCTATATATTCCAATCAGGTTTGGGAACTTGTAGAGCCACTCCAAGAAAAAATCCATTAGATGCAACTGAATCTACAAGGGAAAGAAAGGAGAAGACGGGAAGGTTGAAACCTTCAAAGTTGGGCTTATTGGAAAAGGGTTCACTCAAAAAGAAGGGATCAATTATGAGGAAACTTTTTCACCGATAGCCATGCTTAAGTCTATCCAGATTCTCTTATCCATTGCTGCTCATTTCAATTACGAAATCTGAAAAATGGATGTCAAGACAGCTTTCCTTAACGGAAGTCTTGAAGAGTGTATCTATATGATAAACTAGACAAATTCATTGCAAAGGGCCAGAAGCACATGTTGTACAAGCTTAAGAGATCCATTTATGGACTTAAGCAGGTATCGAGGTCTTAGAACACTCGGTTTAATCAAGCCATAAAGCCTTATGGTTTTTTTCAAAGTCCGAATGAGTCCTGTGTGTACAAGAAGCATGACAAAAGCGTAGTGATTTTCTAAGTACTTTATGTAGATGATATCTTGCTCATTAAAAACGATGTGGGGGCATTATCTACAATTAAAGTATGGTTATCTGGGTAGTTCGATATGAAGGACTTTGGAGAAGCCAGTCACATCCTTGGGATCAAGCTTATGCGAGATCAAAAACAAAGGATGTTGGGCTTATCACAAGCAAAGTATATCTATGATATCCTTGCTCATTTTAGCATGTAGGATTCTAAGAAAGGGTTTTTTCCTTTCAGGAATGGAATCACTCTATCCAAGATCAGTATTCTAAGACACCTGATGAGATAGAGAAGATGAAAGTGGTTCCTTATACTTCGGCAGTAGGAAGCCTCATATATGCTATACTTTGCATTAGACCCGACATCAGCTTTACCGTTGGCATGGTTAGCAGATATTAGTCTAACCCAGGGCAGGAGCATTGGACTGCGGTAAATGATTTAATCGAGTACCAAAAAAAGGACTAATGATTATATGTTGGTTTACTAGGCAGACAGTCTAGTACTTTTAGGGTACACAAACTCAGATTTCTAGTCTGATAAGAATTCCCACAAATCTGCCTCAGGATATGTGTTTACCTCAAGAAGTGGAGTTATAAGTTGGAAGAGTATCAAGCAGTCCTGCATTGCTAATTCCACCATAGCGATCGAGTACGTGATAGCTTCTCAAGCTGCCAAGGAGGCCTTTTGGCTCACGACCTTCCTGTTCAATCTGAATGTGGTCCCTTCAGTTCAGTCGGCTATTACACTTTATTATGACAATAGCGGCGCGGTTGTAAACTCGAAGAAGCTAAGGGTCCACAAGAAAGGAAAGCACATTGAGCGTAAATATCACCTGATACGAGAAATTATACAGAGATGTTATGTTGTGACCAAGATTGCATCAGGAGACAACCTTGCAGATTATTTTACAAAGAGCTTACCAGTTAAGACTTTTGATAGTCATATAGAAGGCATGGGAGTCAGATGTATGGCAGTATGGTTTTAAGTATAAGTGGGAGATTGTTATGGTTAGTATACTAAAAATCATGTTTTTAGTATTTAATTTTATTTTAATAAAATTATTATTTTTTATTTTATGAGAATCTTAATGAGCAATATTTGTATATCATTTCTTTAATATTATGCATGATATCCAATATTCTATACATATTTAATCTGGTGTGTAGAGTACAGCATACACACAAAATATCATATTTTAGACTCTTGCAGAATATAAGTTATATGTTCACGGTTTAGATGAAAATGGACATACCATTAGTACGACTGTAGCGAAGAGTTTTAGTAGGCCTTTCTTGGTTACGGAGAACATATAATAGTATCGTCTATTGTTCTAATTCTCTGTGCTAGCACACTTTGTGTGTATTGAATGGCACATTTAGGATAATTAATTTTATACTGACTATATAAATGAATTCACAACCGAAGGTTATTATGAATAGTGTTTATACTCTTAATCCTGAAATAATAATTGATTTGTATATATTTAATATTCGTTATTTTGATTCATTAGATGGTACGATCTTATATGGGTCTATATTCCCGGTGAGTTGGATAACGGTATTATTTATATGATGAATATTAATTATTAATGAAATTCACGTCCCAAATGATCGGGATTGACGATACCCTTAGGGAAGCTTATAACTTTTGACCGGGCCAAATCCTACAGGTAGATTTGATTATCCGGCGATCAAATAAGTTAAGCAGAAGGGTTCAAAAAATTTCAAGATGTCGATTAAATTAAATTGTCAGTAATTAAATTTAATTGGCGGGTATCGAGAATCTTAACTGGGGAAAAATGTTAAGCATTTAATAACAGGAGCTCAATGCAAGAAGGTCTTGAGATTATGAGTCAAAGTGCAATTATAGTTCTTTAGTGGTGTGAACTGTAATTCTGTGTTTTATGAAAATTGCAGAAATCACTGCAAAGTGTTCATAATTACAGATACCGCTATGAGGTTTACTTAATTACAGAAACCGCTAATGAGTGTTTGTGTTTCACTAGAAGTCTTACTCATAATTACTTCACAGGTCCCTACGGTAACCCTATAAATATGCGGGTAGGCTGAACCAGTTTCATAACTTGTCTTCAAGATTAAAGCTGTCTAGGTTCTGTCGGTACGAGTTCTCAAAGTATTATAGCCCACACTATATCCAAAAATCGCATAAGGGATTAAAGTAGAAGATCTGACAGAAGGTCCAACTCGAAATCAAAAACATAGTTGAAGATTTAACCGGTAAAAGGTATTCTTCTAAATTAACTTCGGTTGTACGGGTTTTATTTTTGATCGTTCAACGTCAAAATTTTTATCTACAATCCGTTTCGGCGTTTGCCCGTCCAGTTAATTTTTAACCAAAAATCGTTTGCAAAAACAATTATCTTTGTTGTTTTACCTCCAATAATGATCTCAATTGATTAATCTTGTGTTGTTAGTACCATCTAATGAGCCACATCTACCAAGGAAGAGCCAGCTCGCCCATCCGACGGTCCCAAGAGGAAGCGAGCTAAAAGACAGATGCAAAGAGCATATCTGCGCTGAAGCTAAAAAGGGAAGTCTCCAAGAGACCCCTGTGGCCTGAAGCGGTCTGCAGTTCGAGCCACATCGAGGAATTCGCCGTGAGTAATAACAGAAGCTTCACTCCTAGAGTAACCACAGAGTTGCATCAACCTATCCCTAGGACTCGAGAAAGGTGTAGAAACTATGACCTCTTCTCGGCCCGAGATCTCCAGAATGGCTGAGAAATCCTCTACAATCAGGCATAACTCCTTAACACCAAAACGAAATACCTGAACCTCAGGATCCCATTGCTGGATTGCTCCTCTTAGAAGATGCCAATCAACCCTCCGGGATCGCAGAGAGAACAGCGCATCTAGACCAAAGTTGAGAAAGTTCTGACGCTCAACCGACGAGAAGTCGCTCATCCAAGCTGACAAAGAGTTGTTGAAAGAGTGGGCCATAAGGATGCAAGGAGGATACAAGATATCCAAAACAGTGGGGGACTGGAACAACTACCCCGTTTATAGATCCAGAAATGGGGGAAACCCACAGAATCTGCTCCAAGTTTAGTGCCAAAATCCTTTGCTACAACCGTCATCGTTTTCCTACGGCCGTCATCTTGTAACCCAACGGCCATCATGTTTTAATCCCAAACCTCACGGCCATGATACCTAATATTTAGGCAGTGAACTTGTCTCTACAAAAGTTCAGTCCACCATATCCAAACCTAACAGCCGTATATTCTTTCTCACGGCCGCCACCTTTCTTGTGCAAAAACTTTTGCAGCCTGTCCCCATTTTGCTAATATGCCCCAAACTGTAGTTGTGCACCAGTTTGCAACTGGCAACAAAAAAAATAGTTCATATAATAAGATCACAACTCACGAGTCGTACATCATGCATAATCAAAGTCTAAGCATTCAAGAGTGTTTTTCATGTTATAATAAACATCCATGATAATCAAAAAGTGTAAATCACAAGGCACGATGGCCCAACCCCCATCAAAAGTAAAGTAATGTGCATATGTGTATGACGTGGCACGTAGGCCGAAGGAAAAATCAAAGGCACGCAGGCCCCATCAATATATCTATGGTGAATGTCAAAATTAGTATATCAGTTTGGATCAGCGTGTATCTGTGCAATATGTGTCGAGGCAGTGTACCAGAACAATGAATCAGAGCAGTATGTCATTGTGATCATAACAGAGTGTTAAACTATATCAATTGACATGCAGGCCTAAAAAAGAATAGGCATGTAGTCCTCCATGAATAAAAACAAGGGATATAAAATCCTCATCAGTATGATAGATCAGAAAGGTCACTCTCATTGGGGTCTCTTCCTCCGGACAACGTAGTCTTCCTGAGATAGCTCTCCAGATGTCGACCCAACCTCCTCC
The DNA here is from genome assembly GCA_034768845.1 of Heliamphora exappendiculata. Taxonomy (NCBI): domain Eukaryota; kingdom Viridiplantae; phylum Streptophyta; class Magnoliopsida; order Ericales; family Sarraceniaceae; genus Heliamphora; species Heliamphora exappendiculata. The sequence goes on along the minus strand of JAOTRH010023823.1, from coordinate 5,237 downwards.
GTCTCCTCCTCTGAGCTGTCAATCGTTTTTGTAACATTGGGAGTCCAAGCGTGGGATGAAGAAGCAGCAGCAGTAGAAGCAGAAGTCCAAGAAAAAGGTGCAGCTGGGGCAGCAGGTGCTGTGCGACCACCGCGATTCCTTAGCCCACCACCACACCCACGTTGAAAAAAAGTAAAAGGGCCACATCAGCTAAGGCGGATAAATATGAGCAAAAAGGAAAGAGCGCATTAATGTAAATAAAAGGTAGGAAGTACCACAACGGGGCCACTCCAAGGAGTAGGAGGCTCCAAGCCATTGGCCTAGAAGGCAGCATCCCAGCGACGAACTAATACCCTCAACCCGGTGATCTGGCGAAGGGACTGGTCGCACAACTCTCAGGGAATCTGTCAAAAGAAGAATCAAGTCAATGTAATCAGGTGTTAGAATCAGTCAGATATGGGAATTAGTACGGGTATAAGACTCAGTATAGTCAGATATAAGCGACAGTATGAAGAACAGAAGGAAGGATGTCATACCTGCTCAGCACCAAGGGGAAGGAGAATCTCTGGGGCTGTCGGATCGAGGATCTGGGGCCGCCGGCTCGGGGATCCGGATCTAATGGAGGATCTCGTCCACAAAGGTGTCTACCATCCAGGGGAGCTCGGGATGAACAAGGCCCAGGGCAGCAAGAGAAGGACCCCACACGACAGCATGAGCACCTATGGCAGGCATGAGCCTCTCTCGGGCAAAGACCGTATAGTTGCGATCCTCACCCTCGATCATCATGGCAGCATCAAGGCCCATCATGGCTCAAATGATCTCAGCCATGCGGAGAGTGTCAGTCTGACATATCCCCACCGGAGGCATCCTCAAGATACAAAAGTGATCATACCCCAAGGACTGCCAACAACGCGCTGGCTGAGGTACCACTCTCTGTAGAATGGCCCCTCAAGCAAGACATGGGTCCGGGTAACCTCGCGACTCTGCATCAGGTCGGCACTAGCACTCTCCTCTATGCCAATCCATAGGTCCCAGCGGACCTAAAAGTCAAAAGAAGCATGTCAATAAGAAATGAAAGGAACAACTCAACAAAGAGCAATAAGTGACTTACCTGGTCGGGAGTGAGGTTGTCTAAGAAAAGGCGATCGTCATCTAGATCCTTCCCACCAGGCTTCGTACCCCAATGGCGTATGTCCCATTGAAGTACCCGAGGGATCATGAAGGGGTTGTCGCAAGAGTTCACTAGCTGACGTATGCCCAACAACTCATAGACCCAGAGCTATAGAAAATCAAGAGAAGCGTCAGTAGAGTTAAAATGGATATGCAGATATGAAAATGGGAAAGGAAAGAAAGCAGAGAAAGAAAGCATACCTCCCTAATGCGCCAGTACCCACTAACTCTCAAATCAGAGGTCCTAGTGGCCACGCTCATGTACCCGTATAATGTGACCAGTGTAGCTCCTTCCCAGTTATAAGAGCTGATCTGGTCCACCACCACCATGGCAGCGAGATAGTGGAGGTACACCCTGTTCTCTATGTTCGGGAATAAGGATATCCCAAACATATAGAAAAGGAATACACGCGCCACCCACTCGAAGTGGTGGATCTCAGAGCAGGCAAAATGGAGGAAGGTCGTCTTCAGCCACGTATATCGTATGCTTCCCTTGTTGATCGAAGAGGGCACGTGGCCGAGAAGGTGCAGAAGAGCCTTAGGGCTCCGGAAGATATCAGGATCGAATAGAATCAGGTTGCTGCCCACCTGAATCTTAGTAATGAGAGAGAAGTCCAGAGGAATAAGGGTCACCTCAAACGTGGAAAGATGAAAGGTGTTGGTGGTGTCCCACCACCTCTCAGTCAAAGTTGTAAGGGTGACCCGGTCGTTGCTAGTCCCCTCCAGCATGGTGATGAAGCTACCAAAGCCAGCTCGATCAACAATCTCTCGGCTACGGGAATGGTGCACTGTGTACCACTCCAAGACGTCAGAGGATCCACCAAAACCCTGAATGCGAAGTCGCCCCTGAAACGAAACAAAACAAACAAATTAGTAAACAAAGAACAATAATGAAATCAATAAAATAACGAAAACAAAACAAACAAAAACAACGACCAGATCAAAATCAAAGTACGTGACATGATGGCTGAAACAAACTGGCAATAATTAGGACATTAGAAAAACGAGACTCAAAATTAATCTACGCTTTAAGGGTCAAAATCTTACTCATTAATTCAAAAAAAAAACTACCCCGTTTTGAAACCAACAACGACTCAACCCGATCAAAACCAATTCGCTAGGATCCAAGTTCAAATTTAACAAAAACTCGATTTCGCTCATATTTTCATTTCAAAATTCAATCTAAGACTCATTTGACAAAATTTAGATTCAACTCCGATCAAAATTCAAGATCGAAAGAAAGTTTAAAACATTTTAATTTCCTTTCAACATAGCCCCTAATCTACCTCAAATTTAACCTCAAAAAACTCAAAATGGTAAATATCATCAAAATTTTGTCTCAACAAAAATCAAATTCAAACTTGACCCAACCTAGCCTCAACCCCATCTGGCCCTATCTTCAAAAGCCAATCAATTCAATTCAATTGCAAATTAGCATCCTAACTCGTTAGTTCTATTTCCCCGTTCAAACTAGTCCTTAACTCTGTTCCAAACCCACGTTTTAACATAATTTTAAGATGTTCCCAAATTTTCAAAATTCAGTTTAGCCCAACGTCTACCCAAATTCATCCTCAAATTCAAAATCAAATCCAACTTAATTCGAAAATTCAAAATTTTCTATTCTCTACGTATCTAAGCTCGTTCTAAACAAAATTTCAAGTTTGATCGTAGGTTCATCCAAAAACCCATCAAAATTCAAAAACTTCGTTTTAAAATCGAGATTCACCCAAAACTCATCTCAAAATTAGTTTTCAAAGTGGGTTCATATCCTAAACTTGTTTTATTCAAATTTCAGAGTTCTTTTCAAATCAAGATCCGCTCAATTCGTGCTCAATCCCAATCCTAACATGATTTCCATCTAAATTCAAACAAACCCTGCTTCCAGAACATGATCTCACTTCAAACCAAGTCCACCCCAAGCCTGAGGTTCGAATCTACCACTACAACAAAAAGCACTTTCAGCGGCACAAACAAAGCTATCGACTAAAGCCTTATTGGGTCGGTAAAAGTTTTTGGCAACCAAAAATAGTACGTCGCCAATCCGTTGGCAAAAGTATGTCAAGAAAAGATTTTGCCAATGCGTACCCCATGCATCGCCGAAAGTAATAGATTTGGTGACACAGTTGTGCGTCGCTAATACATTGCTTCGGCAAAAGTAATAAATTTAGCCACATAATTATGCATCGCCAATAAGTTAAAAGAAGTGACGGCAAATACAAAGTTCGTCAGCAAAAAATCATAAAAATCGGATAAATTTAGCACTTTTAGCAACGTCATAGTTGTCGGCAAAAGTAATTATAATATTTTTAATTTTAATACTTTGCCAACACAAATAAATGTGTCGTTAATGGTAAACTTTTTTTTGACGCTTTTATTCATTGCCAATATATATATATATATATATTTGTTATTTTTACAAATTATTTTATTTTTATTTTTTATTTTTTATTTTTTATTTTACTAAAACATAAATTTTTCTATAATTTATCATTCAACCTCATTCAAAAATAACAAACACATATAATATGTAAATTCATTTCACATACATTCCATTCAAATCAACATAAAATTTATATATCCATATTTCAAAAGTAATATCAATAGTGAATATCTCCAAAATTCAAAAATAATATCCAATCCCAAAATATGTGTAGGTTGCGTTGTTGCTGGGGTCATCGTTTCTATACGATTTTGAGCTTGTCTTGTTGAAAGTTGTCTTGGAAGAACTGAGTTCACCACCTTTGTGAGACTTCTCTCTTCTTGACTTCTTTGTGAATCTCTTCGAAGTTGAGTAAGATAACCACATTGCTTCATTGTAGGAGCCATACACTTGAACTGAATAAATAAAGACAAATTGTCCTATAAGTAAAAGCATGCCAATCATAAATGAGTAAAAGCATAAATGAGTGTTAGCCATTGTAGGAGTCTAGTTAATGACATTGGTAGTTAGAGTGTTAGCTAAACATAAATGAGTAAAAACATGCCAATCATAGCAAGATCCATTCACAACTTAACCATGAGTCCACTGTTACACATATATCTATTGGGCCTTTAAAATAAGTCAATACAGGTCAGCAACACACGCAGCACGACACTCATACTATTTTAGAACTTTTATTGGAAGCCTGTAGACCTACTCGGTAACTTTTAGTAATAAGGCATAAATTTTATACCCACTTCATCACTCACAAAATGGAGTCACAAAGTTGATTAATTTAGAAAATGATGGGGCTGTACTAAAAGCAACTTAAACATATGCATTAAATGCAATTACCACAAATAACAAAGAGTGCCTAGATCAAAGCATTTTCCGTCTTTGTGGGGAATAATAACGCATTGCCAACGGAATCCAATTAATTTGGCTCAATTCAATGAATTTGCAATTGACATTTAACCATGAAAGCAATGAAGTTTCCACTTGGCTTGCTATGATTTTCCATTATCTGTTCTATGAATTTCCATATCTGTTAAGTCTACCCAACAAATAAGCACATCTAATATAATGTTAAACTCAGTGAATATTGAAAGAATGATAATATTACTTTACAAGCCATCGGTTCTGCCATCCCACCTTTCAGTTTGTCAATGAGTTCCTCACTTCAAGAAGAGTTTCCTCCTTCGGGGATCCTCACTCCCACAAAAAATTTTACTCGCATAATCAAGTTCTCTTATTAGTGCTTCTCGATCTCAACTAGGTGCCCAGTGTTGGAACACATCTTTGACCCAACCCAATAACTCAGATGTTCTACTGCAAGCTCAGCATCTGAAAAGCATGTCTGCTGGAACTGAACCAGCTTTAACACCAGGGCCCATGCCAATCAATCTGTTGCAGATAGCACAGTCTGTGTGCGCCCAATGAGAACACAAATCACAACTAATCCACCGGCAAGTGTTCACCTCAAAATGAAACTTGCTGCAAATCACACACATGCAAAGGTTGCAGAAACCATTTCTCATAGAGCAAGTTTCACAGGTACAATCCTCTGCAGGAAGCAAATTTCCACAGGCTAAGTTTCTGCACCTCTTGTAGAGGAAAACCTCAATGAGAGAAGCTTGAGAGAGACTAACACTTGGATGCAAAAATGCCT
>JAOTRH010023812.1:0-21802 GCA_034768845.1 Heliamphora exappendiculata | reverse complement strand
GGCTGAAACTCAATAAAGACTTTCAAAGGGGTTTTGACATATCAAAATTTAATAATTTATGCTCATGTTTGGTTGGTCGATAGATATGCATGTTATCTACAACTTTTTTGTTTTGACCGAAGTTCATATCTCACTTTAAACTATGGTTTCTAAGTCGGTAGTGTTGACTAGTCGGTAGTGTTGACTAGTCGAAAAATGACACATTTTGGTAAAATTACAATATCTCAAGTTCTACTTATGAAAATAAGTTAAAATCAACTTTGGATGATAGATAACACAAAAAGATAAATCTGGACATAAAGATTATGCTTAGATCAATTTTCTGCATTGAGTTATGGGGTCCAAGTCTTCTACTTATGTTATATCAAGTTTTTGTTCCATTTCTTTGCGTGCTTGTGTTTTAAACATTAATATTAAGGCTCTAGCACACTTAGAAGTCATCAAACTCAAAAAGAATAACATACAACAACATCTCATATCACCCATAAACATAACAGCCCTAAATTTCCAACTATGACGCCTTTTCGATTTGATTTTGGTTCTCGATTCTTAGAGTGTTTAAAGGGATGTGTTGGGGGATATTTTGAGAGATATTAGACATAAGGTTTAGAGGTTTTACTTACTTGTTTATATGGCTCAAGGATGGTAGGATGGAAGGACTTAGGTTTAGGAAAACACCTCTTGCTTCTCCTTGGCTCCTTATTCTTCTTCTCCTTCTTTTTCACCCTCAAACTTGTATAACACTTCAAGAAAACTCAAATCTGGTTTTCTCTCTCTATATGGACGAAATATGATGAGAATAGGGAGGGTGTTTGGCTTAGTTTATATAGGAGAAGGCTAGAGAACAAGAAGGGAACAAGAATCATTTCATTTTAGTCCTTTTCTTCTTTCTTCACATGGGTTCACATGGGTTGAGTTGACATGGTGCGACTTTTGAGGGAGATACATCATATTTGGTGGAGGGATTATAGCTAGGGGCTATTTGGGGGACAAAAACCTAACCCTACATCAATCAAGGGGTTTTGCATTGGTTTTCGTATCTTTCTGTGTAAGAAAATGCCTTAAAAGTTAATTTAATGTATCATTTTGGTGTCTTTTCCTATTGAGACCTATTATTTTAGTATGTTTATGATAAATATAGTATTTTCATCTATTATCATAATTTTCATAGGAATTGATTAAATAGATGTAGTCTTTTAAGTCAAATTAAGCTATTTTGACAATATATGATTTTTTAACTTATTTTGTTGTGTATGAACTTCAATAATGATTTGTTTACTTTTTTAAACCTATAACATAATATTATTATGTATATTACTTGTTCAACAAGTATTTGATCATCATAAGGTTTAATTTAATACATTTCTCATTATTTTGAGTTAAAAAGAAAGTAAAAAGCTACTTTTTGGCACTCTTCCCAAGGTGGTGGGCCACTAAGGAGAATTTTTGTCATTTTTAATGTTATTTTGTCATTTGCTACTTAATTGTACTTAAATTCTTGATTTAGGGTATCTATGTGTCAAAATTTAGATTTTAAAGACTTTTTACTGTACTATGAGGAAAATAGTTATTTTACCTTATTTATGAGGATTTTCAATTTTTAACTCATTATTTTATAATATTTACTTCATTTAGAATGTTGGGAGACTCTTTGGGTGCTAAGGTTTTGTTGCTTGAGTTTTGAATCTTTTTTGGATTTTTGGGCCGAACTTAGGATTTTCAATTTGAATTAGGGTTTTGAATCTCGCATGTGCTCTATAGCCTTGTGGACTATCTGTCACTAATACTAGGGTCCGAGCAGGGTCGTTGCAACATGTGGGTATGTAAGTATGATAATCACAGGTGGGTATGATTTCTTTTCAGGTTCTTCTACGGAACTGGTTTTATTTTTTTTAATGCGCGCCAAAAAAAATATATTTGATCAGCGGTGATTTTGTGAAGTAGATGGCAAGGCTGTGGGAAGAAGATGAAGTGTGTGCCACACACTTGGTGGCGCGTGGACTAGAAGGTTATTATAGACTGCTTTGGGCAGTCCAAGGTGGTTTGTTGCATTTTGGTCTGCAGACGTTGGTCTGCCCAACGTTCTGCCGAACTGTAGCCGCACCCAAGCTTGGTTTTTTAACAAAACCCTTGGCGGTATTGGATTGCAAAGGGTTTCAAGCTGTATTGGTACGTGCCTGCTCACTCCATTGTGAAGTGGGCCCGCGCCGAGTTATGCGACTGATGGGTAACTACTGAGTGGGATGCGACTGATGGGTAACTACTGAGTGGGATGGCTGATGAGGGAAAGTGGGACCCGCGGTGTACAGTGGCTTTAATGGCTTGAGTGGTTTTTAGTGGGGCCCACGGCTTACATGATTTAGATGCTAGTGGATGTGGGTGGGTCCCAATGCTTTAGATGCCCAGGAATTAGTTTTTCAAAATTATGGGCTGGTCGTTGATAGCCTAGAGAATTTTGCTAAGGATTTTCAGGTTGGGACCCACCGTTTTGGTGGGGCAATGCATTTATCTGGAGTGTGGGCTTAGGTGGTTTATGGGAATCAATTGTTTAGTTTACTAGTGCGTTCTCTATTAGTGGGGTTACTTTTTGCTTCACGACTTCGTATTGTTAATAGAATGTGGATCTCGCAGGGTTGGGAATATTGAATATTTGTGTTAGGACTTGTCTACTTCTAGTGTGGATCTTTCTTGGTTCTTGGAGTATGGTTGTAACTGTTGTTCTGCTTCATTTGGATCTAATGGTAGAGTTTCCTTTGGGATGGCCTAAGGTTTCTCTTTATTAGATTCTCCGGGGATGTTCTGCATATTGCTTTGCTGACTTATTGCTTTGCTGACTTATTAGGGCGTTCCATCGCTTCTGTTTAGAGACCCTATGCGCAGGGGATGTTGGCCTTTTCTTTGGCAGGATTTGGGTTGGAGTTTTTAAAGCTGATCTGTTTGTTGCTTCCTCTTAGCTGGCTAGGAGCCCATCTACCTCTGGCACTTTACTCTTAGACCTCTACTGGTTCCCCTTATGTTATCCTTTTTTAATTTAAGGAACTCACTTTGGGATAGGCTTATTTCCTCACTTCAACGGGGTAATCTAGACTCTATTCTTCCCTCCTTAGTTGAGGAGTGTGACAATAACTGAGAGACTGAGTCTACCTTGCTTGGGTTGTGGGATTTTCTTTTCACCTTAATCAGATCTTTGGTGTATGAGGGTTGGAGACTTTCGAGGTGCCAAGCTTCAGCAGGTTTGAAATACTTTTTGGGTTTGGATGACCAGTTCTACTTGTTGGATTTCTTATTTTCTCTTGTTCCTGTCTGAATTTTGGAGCCTATTACCCTTTACAGGAGCCAATCTTCAATAGAGATTAGGAGGTTTTAATTTTTTGGCATGTTTATTGGTTCTATCCACTATTTGTATACTGGTGCTTTCCTATCCGTGCGGGTTGTGCATGGTTTTTGCTTTATTAGAAAGTTTTCCCCCGTTGTCAAGCGAGGGTTAGGTGTGTTTGTGGCTTATGTTGTTAGGTCTTTTTGTTTATCTTAGGTAGTCTGGTTGATAGGAGATATCTTCCTACATGTTAGTTGATGTAATTACCTGTGGTATGCCCCTTGTAAACATGTAATTTTTTTTAATTTTATGTTACAATTAATTACCTAAAAAAATTACAACAAGAACTATTGACATTTCAAGTTAAGCCCTCTTATGATTTTTTGAAAAACTAGTCCCCATTAGAGTCACTAGAAAAACTGCGGGCGTTTGGAAAAGGAGAGTGTATTGCGGACGTTTCGTTTATTTGTGCAGTGCACTAGATATCCATTATTTTTTAAAAAATATTCTTTTCTTTGTAAAACAAGAAAATTCTAGATATCCAGGGATCGTAATTATATGCTAGTCCAACTCCTCGATGTAAGACCAAAAAACTGCACATATTGGGTTACATACCCATTAGCTAATAACCAAAAGGAAGGCATTAATCGTGGCAGATTATAGAACGCATCGTTACTTAATGGGCCTCATGTGGCCCGATCGGTAGTAGCGCGACGTTGGTCTATAAGCTCATCCGACATCGGTTCTTTGAACTTTGATGGTCATAAAACGCATCACTACTTAGTGGATCTCGTGTGGTTCGGTCGGTAGTAGCCATGTATGGGTCTATAAGCTCGTCTAGCGTTGGTTTTTTAAACTTAAACCATGAGTTGGTTTGGATTCGAAAAGCATCGGAGGATGCGAGTGTATGGGTGCGTGCCTATGGGTGTTATAGAATTCAAAATGATTTGAAAATGATAAGGAAAAGAGAAGACTAAAACTATGGTGTTGTATATGAAAATGAAGTTAGTCCTATAAATGAAAACCTGGTTATGTGAATGGAAATCGGTTTGAAAATGTAATTGGTTTTGAATAAAATAATATTGTGCATTTTGCATAACCATCCTCGCATATCATGCATTTATTCATTTTTAGTCTATTTCCTACGAGTCTCGACTCATGTTGTTTAAAACATATTTCAGGTGGCAACGAAAAGCAAGTCGTCAAGTGAGGTGGATTATAGAAAGAACCGTGTAAGTTTGCTTTTGTTAGAATTACGTATTCTTTAGTAGAATCCTTTGGGTATTTTTAAATGTAATTTAATAACACGTTAGAAGGATGTATTTAGGATTGATGGAGATTTGTTGTAAGGCCTTAAGGTCATAGACTCATGAATTGTATGTATGTGAGAACATCGGGTTGTTATTTGGGTTTGATTCGGAATTTTCGTATGGAATTCTTTGAACTAAAATGTTGGATCTTGAGTTTTTTTGAAATGCATGAGGTTGTTTCAATGTCAAATGTATATTTTAATTTCATATTTTACCTATTGAAAACCTTGTTCAAAGAATGGGAAAAAGTGGTGGATTTCCAGCACTTGAATTTTTTTTAGCTTTTTGGCTTTGGTGACTCTCGGGTACCCATTGCTTAAGTGGTGTTGGGTCCGTTCGAGGGGGCCTCGTTGGGTAGACTTCTTCAAAAATTGATTTAAAAAAAGAAAGATTTTGTTTGAATTCTTCAGAGGATCTTTTTTTTAGCTTAAAGGGGCTTATTTGGAGGATTGTTTTATATGAAAAAAAAAATTATCTTTTACATCCATCTTCTAAGGAAATTGAATGTTTTAGTTCTAGTTTAAATAAAGCCTTATTACCTCAAATCATTTTTACTCGGTTTTGGTTTCGATTCTTTAAATCGTTTTTCCTTCCTTTTTATATCGTTGGGTTTTATGACTACGAGTTTGGGGCGTGACACTCTCTCTCCCTCTAGTAGCAAGATTCGCCACCATCGTCGCCCCCCGCCGCCAGCCCTGTGTTGTTTCTTTGATAGGTCAGATTTAACTGATTAGTTTTGTAATGCCCCGATTTCTGGATACGTTAGGACATACATAGGTGTGTAATAAGGGTTATGCTAAAGCATAATTCATACTTAAATAAGATAATACATTCATAAATATAAAATTCTCTCAACGATAGCCACAAAATTAATTAATACAGTCATCCAGCACAACACTTTTTTAGAGAAAGAGAAAATTCAAACTGTTACAAGATAAGAAAAGCAACGCAAGGACGAGTACGATTTGTTTAAGACCCTCTTAAACAGTCCCAAAGTCCTGCGGTGAAGTTATTATCAACTCTATTAGGGTCATTAGTGCATGGTTTCATTACCCTCCGACTTGATCTCACACTTTCCATTCCCCTTAATTGGATGGAACTTTCAGCATTAACTCCCAAATTAAGCAACTGTTCAAAGGTAATAGAAGGATTTCTTAGCATCTTTACTGTCTTAGTTCTCCCTTCGTTGGATTGAGGCTTGTTCTCAATAGATGAACTCAAAAAATCATTGACTTAAGCTTGAGGTTGCTGACATTGAGCTTGGTTTTGGATTTGCTAGGCCTATAAGAGTTGGATTTGTGTTTGGCATTGATTCTGAGTCTTGGCCTGGTTGTTCACAGCTGTACTGATCCTGTTTAATGTTCGCCGCAGGTCCATAATTGCCCTTATCATATCAGCCATGATCAATTCTAGATCTGCCATTGGTGATCTTAACTGTTCTACCTGTCTATACCTTTCTCTCAGAGATCAGGCCCAAGTGCATATAGGTTCTTCTCTGCACGGAGCTATTATCCCGAGTCTCTAAACTAAAAGGACTCACATAAATCGAAAGACTCGTTAGCCGAGCCTAAACTCAAAATAACTCGCTCTCGATGACGGATCAGGAGGGCGAAAACTAATTCTAATTGAGGTGCTAACTATATAAACAAATGCATCCATAAAAGAAAATCACATAACTCTAAAATATTTATTGATCCTAAAAGATTTATTGATCCTAAAAGAAGGAGTTCTAAGAAACTATATGCACATGAGAAGTCTGGTAGGCCTGCACTATGTGTACCTTCTAAATAGAGATAAGAATATACCTCCCAATGCTAAGAATGGTGTAAGGTATGGTCAAATGGTACGCAATAACTCTTTTTGTCACATCTATGAAAGCATGTGGCCAGAAAGCTTGCTGGATTCCCCGAAATAGTCTCGAAACAGTAAACTGACCAGGGTATCGGGTAGGCTGAACGGGGGTTTGAGAACCAAGCACACAAATATGAAAAATATAAATACGAATACCAATGAAAAGTTTACAACAAGAACCATTGACATTTCAAGTTAAGCCCTTTTATGATTTTTTGACAAACTAGTCCCCATTAGAGTCTCTAGAAAAACTGCGGGCGTTTGGAAAGGGGAGGGCGTACTGTGGGAGTTTCATTTATTCGTTGAGTGCAACGGATATCCATTGTTTTTAAAAAAAAAGTTCTTTTCTTTTTAAAACAAGAAAATCAAAGATATCTGAGCACGCTTTTTAAAAATGGAGTTACCACTTGGTTTTTGAGAGAAACCAAGAAAAACAAAAAAAAAGGTTGCGGGTCTTTTAGAAACGTAACTAGAGAAAAAGAAGATTCGAGGGCTAAGGTACAAAAATGGAATGAATTAAGCACCCTTTTCGCCCAACTACGAGGTTGGCTTTTACTTCGTCAATGTTAGTTTTTGTTGTGAACTTTTTAAAGGTAACATATACAGAATGGGAGGTTAAATAGGGTTCAAATAGAAGCGAGTAGAGAAACAAAATCCTAACTACGGTCCTAGGGCCATGCAACTTCGTTTTTATTTTTAGATATGCCACACATATCGTTTGAGCAAAGCAAAGTGAAAAACATGCGAGGAAGCGATGAAACGAACAAATAAAGGTCTAATGGTCATGCAACAGTGTTTTCGTCCCTATCATGCTTTGAACAGGCTATACAAAACAAACATAAAAGATTTTCACACCATTGTTTAGCTACTGGATATACATAAAATTCACGGTCAAAGCAACAAATGTCGTCGTTGTGACAAAATAAGTCATCAAACATGTGGCCGTGACGAACATAGAGTTACCGCGAGAAATAGAATGAAAATGATCACGGCTGTGACAAATAAAAGTTGTGGCCAAGGTTTTTAAGGATTCAAAAAGGGTATAATCATCATACAAGATCTAAAACAGGCTTGAATGGATAGGACATGCAAGATAGAGACCATAATCCATTTATTGTAGGTTAAATCTACTATCCTTCATCCTTTATATAAGCAATAACTCTAAACAAAATATACAGAATGTTAAAAATGGATAACAAGGTACATAAACACATTTTTTTGTCACTGACCTCATAAAATCTCACGGCCGTAGCAAGAGCATATGGCGGCCGTGACAAATATAGAAATAAAAGCTGCAGCAATTAAAAACAGAACAAGAGCACAGACGGTCGTTACTATGAGTTTAACAAAACACGCGGCAGTGACATTAAAAGGACACGGCTGTCATGTTTTCATAACTATAGAACATACAGAAAAAGAGGGTGTACATAATGGAGGCCATGACCCATTCAACGTAGGCCAGATCTATCACTCATTACCCAGCAAGAACATGAACTAATGTACAGAAAAGGGGAAAGAAAAACAGAATGAGCAAAAGGGAGAAAACCTTGAAATAAATGAATATAAGATAGTTTTGAAAGGATTTTTCATATTATTAGCCATGAAATAAATGTCACAACCGTGACAGCGAGATTTCGCGGCCTCAAAGAAAGGCAGAAATGTGTCGACCAAGGGCAAACACCACACGGCTGTGACTGTAGGCTTAGAAAAACACACGACCATGACATTTGATGATTGCGACCATCATGTTCTAGAACCTCATAAAGTTTTTGACGTACTCAGTGTGCTTGTGAACATCGAAACGAAATAAAAAAGACTATAATATACGAAACATATAACTACGAATATACTGTTTATAATGAAAACATGAAGGAACAATGCTTATATCAAAATGAATGACGAATAAATTGTAACAACCTGGCTCAAACCCTAGTATTAGCAATAGATAGACAACGAAATCTTAGGTCGCCGCATGAATAAGAGAAACCCTAATTAACCCAAAACCCTAATTTAACCTAGAAAACCCTAAAGAGGCCAAATCCTCATAAGAGAAGCTTAAATACTCAAAAAAGTATCGAGATAGCCTAAATTAAGTAAATAACATAAAATATAAAATTAAAAATTAAAAATTCTCATAATTATGCTAAAATGACCATTTTACTCATAGTACAGCAAAAAATCTTAAAAATTCAAATTTTAACACATGGGTACCCAAAATTATATATTTATATACAATTAAATAAAAAAAGACAAAATAACAATAAAAATGATCAAAATACCCTTGCACGGCCGGCTACCTACTGAATTGTGCACAAAAAGTTACTTTTTGCCTTTTTAAGCTTAAAAATGAGAAAACGTTGTAGAAATTAAGCATTAGCATAACCTAAAACTTTTTATACTAGTAATATAAATAATAATATAATAATATAGGTTAACAAAAGCAAACAAATTATTATTTAAAATCTTTACACAATAAATAAGTCAAAAATTCAATTCTTGTCAAACTAGCTTAAATTGACTTAAAAGCCTATAATTATTTAATTAATTGCTAAAAAAATTATGATAATACATGAGAACACTAAATTAATTATAAACACATTAATATAATAGGTTTTAGTAGGTTAAGATACCAAAAATATATATAAGATTAATATTTTATGCAATTTCTTGCACAAAATAGTACTAAATTACAATTTAAGTCCCAAAATTAATGCAAAGTCTAAATTTTTCTTCCCCAAACTGACCTAGCCAACTTCCCTTGTTGCCAAATCTGAAATTGTAAGTCTTTAATAGATTTTGCCACCCCATCCAACAAATAAAAATTAAGAAAAATTCAAAATAAATCTTACACCCTAATAATTAAACTTACCAATTGGAGTAATAAAAGGTATGTGGTGTGTGCGAAATATGGTGCGACTGACGGTGCGAACTCGTCTTTCGTGCTAGGGTCATCCTCAAAAGCTATCAATGAAGATTAATAAGTACACAGAGCAGGATCCAGGTAAGGTTTCAACACCCAGTGAGGGTCCGTCGAAGACATCTCCCTCATGTGTGAAGCAGCGACCTCGAGCACGGTTGCCGGCAAATCTTTGCAATGGTACGATAGGTATCTCCAGTTCAGGGGGTTCCTCTTCTGATCAAGAATCTGTGGCGAGTCCCTCCTCGACTGTTCTGCAAAGTGGTTCTCTGCTCCAAGATCCAGCCAGCGAAACTCCAGTCGAGAAATTTTATAGTTTCGAGAGGGTCGCGGTTGGGGCTCTGAATTGTGCACGGCTAGGGCTTAGCCCCCTCGGCATGAACCAGATTGTGGATATTAAAGCTCACCTGGAGCATCTCTACAGCAGAAAGCTCACAAGTCCCTCACCCTCAGGTACGAACCCTCTCCCCGGTACAATATCAAATGGTGTTGATGGGGCTCAAGATGCTAGGGATACGGTCATGGTTGGGCTTGAATGTTTTTCTGAGGATATTAAGCTTAGAACAGAGGGTGTATTGCCGAGAGAGACTCACTTGGATCTTCTTCGTGGTATTCCAACCGTGTCCTTCAACGGTGTAGCTAAGAGGTACCCCTTTTCTTCTAGGGGTAGGAGAGGCAAGCGTCCCCCGATTAGGGGAGGCGCTCGATTTGGTAGGCGGGAACAGGTGCAGTTAGCCCAGCAGGGGGTTGCGCCTGTTGTTGGGGTTACTAGGCCTTAGGCCCCCATGGTTTCTCAAGCTAATTTGAATGAAGAGCATGTGGTTGCTGAAAATTCTGTAAATGTAGGCAAGGTGCTCGAGAATTTGCCTCAACCAAAATCTTGGGCATCTTTGCTTATGAACCAAAGTTTTTCTTGTTCTAACCTTGAATTTGTCGAACCTAAGGACCCAAATGATCGTGAGATTATTGAAATTGCCAGTGATTTGGTCGACAACAAGTCTTGGGAACCATGCCTAGTGGGCTATTTATTGGATATAGACCTAGCTTTTGGTTTGGTTAGAGCTACGACTAGGGTGTTGTGCAGGCAAGAGGGTTTGGTGGATGTCTACGGTACTGACAAAGGTTTCTACATTTTTAAGTTGTGCAGTATGGAAGCAATGGAGATGATTTTGGACAAGGGGCCTTGGTATTTCTCGGGAAGGCTCTTGATTCTACGTCGTTGGAAAAAGAGGCTCAAGCTTGCTAAAGAAGCTCTCTCTAAAATTCATATTTGGGTAAAATTTCATGAGCTTCCTCTCGAATTCTGGAATTCTGCATGTCTGAGTAGAATAGCTAGTGCAGTTGGTATTCCTCTCTAGCTAGATAAGGCCACGGATACAAAGCAGCGCATCTCTTATGCGCGGGTGTGTGTGGAAGTCGATGCGACCAAGCCTTTGTTACATTCTATCTTGGTTCAATGTGAAGGGGATAGTGTGGAAGTTAGTGTTGAGTATCAAGGTCTACTATCAATTTGCTCCCATTGTAAAGCGTTCGGTCATGATATTAGCTGATGCCAGAATAAGTCTGCAGAGTGTCAAGATGATTGGACTCCAGTCGGTCGAGGAAAGGGGGTCGGCAGAGGTGGTAGGTCTGACCGTCCTTCTTTGCTTTCCTCTTGTGCCTCTCCCTCTTGGAACATGGGGAAGGCTCGTGAGCTAGATGATGAAACAACTGTTGTGGGCATTGATGAAGTTATGCGAAAAGGAGCTAATAGGAAGGTGGCTGATGTGCCTACGGCTATTGATGTTGGAGTGAAGTTAACAAAACCCGCAGATGAGGGTAATAGGGAGCAAGAGGCGTATGTTTCTTCACGTGTGGATGCAGGTGATTATGAGATGCCTAGAAATAATGCAGCTTCTATGGAATTTTCAAATTCAGCAGAGATGAATGACAGGGAGAAAACGGCAACTGTAACTCTTACTTCAAATTCTTTCAGCGTGCTTATGCGTAAGAAAAATAAAAAGAAACAACGGCCATGATGTTTGTTTTTGGACCTGTAAGCTGGTAGGTTTTCCTGTAGGGTTGGTGTGTGCTTGTGTGTTGTAGATGTTTGGCTAGTTTCTCTCCTCGTTTCCTTGCGGGGGTGATGTGAGTCGTGATGTTTGTTTTTTTTCTTTGCTTGTGGGTTTGTGTTGTTATCTCCTGGGGTATGCCCCTTGGTTTCATGTAATTTTTTCTTATTTTATGCTACATTTAATTACCCAAAAAAATTAAATTTACCAATTTTTCTTTAAAAAGAACACACTCACGCCTCCATTCTCCTCTATATTTTTGGCTGAGAGAGGTGAGGGAGAGCCACCAAAAAATTTTCTAAGTGTTTCCAAGAGAAGAAGGAGAGAAGAAGGAAGGAAGAAGGAAGGAGAAGCTAGGAAAGTCCAATGAGGGTGTAACAAAGCCAAGTCCTATCACCCTTCTACCATTAGGTCTTTAGAATAAGTAAGTAAATTCTTCAAACCTTCTGTCATTCTCTCATAAAATAACCCTCAATCCATCTTTATAAATAACCCTAAGAATAAGAAACAAAATCTCACTCAAAAAGGCGTCGTATGAGTAGATTAGGGGCTATCTATGTAAGATCAAGTGTTGTATGTGGTTGCATGTAAGTCTTTTTGAGTTTTATGTCTTGAATAGGTTCTGGAACTTTGGTATGTATGAAAATATGACATTCATGCAAAGAAAATACATTAAAATTAAACACAACATGAGCCAGGTTATCGAAACCCTAGATAACCTGATTTTATGGGCATACCAACATTCTGCCATGAACTTTAAACTATCATAACTAATTGTAAAAAAGTGATCTAATTTTGATTTTTATGTCCAGGCCTAGATTGTTATGTTTTATTGCGTATAAAATTGGTTTGAAGTGGTTTCGTTGGATAGAACTCTAGATATACCATTTTTACCAAAGAATGTCAGATTTTGACCACTCTGAGTTGCAGACACAAAATTCCTAAGTTAGAGTGAGAACCGAGCATAGGCCAAAACATAAAACTTGTAGATAACATATTTATCCCACTGTCTACCAAAAAATGACCCGAAAATGAAAATTCTTGGTAGGTCAAAATCCTTCCCAAAGTCACTGTTATGATTCAGTGACTGACAGAGTTCTCTGTCACACATTTTTGTGGGACAAAACACCTAAGTTTTCAATGGCCAAATTCGAATGTGGTTTTCATGAAAAATGTAGCTAACATATTAAAATAGATATTGAGAAAATATTATCCCAAAATACACTCAGATAGTTCCTCAAAGGTTTTTAGTATTCATTGTTGAAAACCTATTCTGCTGACCCTTTTTAAGGTGACTAAACCTATTGTATCAATTGGCTAAAATCGTCAACTTGTTCCAAACAACTAGCCTTATCACAAAACATGAAATTTGTAGGGGACACCTTAAACTAAAATATTCCCAAAAATTAGACACATATCCCTTGAATTGATGCCCTAAAACCATGGCCGACAGAGGCCTAAATTTTGCACTTTTCTCTGTAAAGTGCTAAATGGTTTTTCCTTAATTGAAATAAATGACCTTTTTGCCCTAGGATATGGGCTTAGTGTTTAAACATGAAAGTTGCAAAAAATATTTTTATCTAAATGGTGTTCAAAAATCAAAAATCAAATCAAAATCTTGGTACCCAAAACACTGTCGTAACTTTAAAATTTATGCATGAACAATTGCCCAAATTTTGGCTAACTATATAAGTAGCGTGTCACATTGTGGGATTTGAATATATGGACTTTAATTGGTTTAAGTTAGTGGCTGTTGTATGAAATTAACAATTTGATGATTAGAAACAATGCCGACAGGTTGGATCTATGTTATATGAATTATAGCTTATACTTCGTATACTTGTCCTCTATGATTTAGTGAGTTGTACCTTGTGCTATATCATACTTATATGCCATGTTGTAATTAGTTGTACACAAGAAACATGTTGCACACTATGAGCATTGCTGCACTGGCATCTTGATTTATCGGAGTCCCTTTTTGTACCTATCATTATGGGTTGGGTGGAAATCATTCTTTCTATAGTTTTGAACCTAGGGCATCCCTAATTGCCAATATTGAAATTGAATTGGGAGGTTGCTTATTATGAAAAAGGGTTAGGCACCATGGGGTCGTCGCTAGCCATTTTAATTAGACTTTAGGTTGGCGCCTAGCGAGCATCCTCGTCCTTAATGTGGGATTGGTTGGCCCGGATAAGGATGGACAAAATTGGTTGGCCCGCCTTCACGTCGTTGCCATTGAGTAAAATGGCTGAGGCATGTAGCCAAGGCGAGCATTTACCTTTCGCAATGAGGCGAGGATAGGTTCGGTGATTAAATTTCCATCAAGTCTACTCTGTAATTCTCAGCGTGGAATTCATGCTATGGTTCTAGAAGTATGTTGGGTTGGGCATTTATATTGTATTCATTTGCATCACGCACTTGCGTAACTGTACTTATATATGCTTACCTTGTTGAAACTGTTAAATTTGTCTATCTCTTTGGTCTTAAATTGTACTGCGCGTTATGCGATATGTATTGTAGGATATTTTGTTATGAGTTTATTAGATGGTTTAGGGAATTTGCTTCTGGGTTTTGGCTCATGGCATTCATGCCACAGGTGAAGAAGAATGACATTTTGAGGAGGGTGTGCTCATAGAGGAAGAAGACTTCAGGGATCGGGGTGAGTGGCAGGAGCCAGCCGATCCCAACAACGCCATTTGAAGACATTAAATTCTCTTTCTTTTTGTTCTTTTGTTCTTTTGTTCTGTCTACGCAAACATTTTGTAACTTTTGTTAAATTCTCTAGATGACTGTAATCGCTAAACATTTTGAACAAGTTCTGAACCTTAATGATGTAGTATTTATCATATATAATTACAAATGCATGGCTAGAATATCTCCCTTAATTATAGCTACGTATGTCCCTACATGCCCGTAAGACGCGGCGTCACAGTTGGTATCAGAGTCTAGGTTTAGTGAACTTTCAGGCCTTGGGTGATGGGAGATTACGAGTTCTGTAGCGTAAAAACTCTGTAGAATGTTTGTACTATTAATTTATCACATATTAAAATCTTTACCTTAGGATTTTCTCTATCTTTCTTTCTTTAGGATGGCGTCCAACGCGGAGCCGGCTGGGGAACCATGGGCAGCACCGGAACCTGAAGACCCAGATCCCGAAGAAGACCCAGAAAAGGACCCGGAGGAGATACCCGTGAAGGTGCAAGATCCTATTGACACCGTCCCTTTAGCTTGGGTTTTTTCAGAGGAATGGCAGGACAATCCAGAAGATGAAGGTGATGAGATGGAGGCAAATGAAGAATTGAATGAGGAAAATTTTGATACCGATGACGATGGTGACGACGACGATGAGGACAAGGATGATGACGAAGAAGAAAAAGTAGCGATTGCTTTCCCATACGATCAACTTGAGGCACCTCCGCCTGAGTCCGATGAAGATGAGACTATGGGTACCGTTATCTACTACGGCCGCCTGGAGTGCCAGGGTTTCTATGTGGGGGATCGGGTGTACGCTAGAATCTGGCCAAAACACGTGTATGTGGAGAAAACCAGAGGCTTTTTCGCGCTACATGGGACCCTTACGCGTGATCGAGAGATGCAGTCAAAAACTCTACCACCTAGATTTTCCTCCCAGATTCAAGACGCGACTGGGGGACATGTTAACTATAAGATGGATGTAGCATCAGAGGCCAATAGACGAGAGAGGAATTATGTGTGTCCTGGCCATCAATTTTGACGACCCCGAGACATATTGAGAGATTTCGACTGCCATAACCAATAGGGTGCAAATGGGGCCAACTAATGCCTGGCATGTCGAGGTGTAGTGGCGCTATTACAGCATCACTAAGGCAACTTGGGAGCGCGAAGCAATTGTCTGCCACTTTTATCCACATTTATTTGTTTAGCTTTTAGCACGTTAGCCTTGTATTTTTCCCTTTAACTTGAAAATAGTATGCGTGCTGTGTGAACTTTTGACAAACTTATATTGACTATGAGTTGAAATGAAATGCAGATTATGATGTTGAAATCTTTATAAGTAGTTTTGTAAACTTCAACCTAACTCTACAAAATCCTAAAATACAACAAATAACTAAGAACTAGAATAACTCTCAGAATCATAATACTTTTCTTTTTATTTTAGAATGGCAGGTAGACGACCTAACAACCGACAAGAAAATGGGCCTACAGACGATGAGGTACCGAGACTAGCTCAGGTGTTACGAGAATTGGCCGCTAGCATCAACTTCCCACATGTACGTGACCGAGCTTGGTTTCTATCGAAACTAGGAAGGCAGCGAGCCTCAACATTTCAAGGAGGAGTAGAACCAAGAGAGGCAGAAGAAAAGGTGAGCGCAGTCAAGAAATTATTTAACTCAATAGGAGTTCAAGATGAGGCCAATCGACTGACTTTAGCTGCCCACTTGCTGGAAGGAGAAGCCGATCATTGGTGGACTATGGTCAACAACACTCAGGAAGTAGCGACTCTGACGTGGGAACAGTTTGAAAGCCTATTTTTGGAAAAGTATTTTCCTGCTCCTTTCCATCAAGGGAAAATTTGAGAAGTTTTGGAACTTAAGAAAGGGTCAATGACCGTGACGTAGTATGTGAATCGTTTCAAGGAATTGAGTCATTTTACCATAACCATCATACCGGACGAAGAATCGAAGGTGCAAAAGATCGAATGGGGCTTGGAGCCATCCATCCGAGCAAGGGTGATCATCTTACAGCTTCCCTCCTATACTCAGGTGGTACGCCCAGCCTTGTTAGCCAAGACAGATCAAGCAGACTCGAGGAAGACATGGAACAAGAAGAGAGGGACTACCAGTTCTGGAGGACTGATAAGGAGCAACCAAACGTTTATCCTCAAGAAGTCGTACCACCAGGAGTACCAACAAGGATGACCATGGGACCCTTCCACAACATCCGTGGTATGCTTTGAATGTCGCCAACTGGAACATAGAAAGTATGAGTACCCATGCCTCACTTAGAGGAATCCGAGCAATCAACCCCAACAGTGAAGGCAACCCCAAACCCAGCAGCCTAGGTACCCACAACAAGTCCAGGTCACCAGGCCAACTACTTAGCAGCAAAATGGAAGGAGAAGGCCACCTCTCAACAAGAATCAGAGACCCCAATGACGCTTGGGCAACGGATTGAAGATTGAAAATCCAAAGAACAATAATGGAAATCGACCGATAGGAGGACGCATCTTTACGCTGTAGGAAGAAGAAAAGAAAAACACCCAAGTTATACAAGGTATGCTTGTATTATTCAATACCTTAGTGAAAGTACTGTTTGATTCTGAAGCATCCCATTCTTTTATACCTCTAGCCTGTATGAAATCCTTGCTTTTGAAACCCGAGGCAATAGATCAAATCCTAAGTGTCGTCACACCCTTAGGAAATAAAACCCGAGTATACTTTATCTGTAAAACATGCTCATTGCGAATATCTAATACCTTTATGACTTGTGACCTATGAGTCATGGATTTCAATGGCTACAACGTGATTCTCGGGATGGACTGGCTATCAGGACACCGTTCTATCATTGACTGTCGACAAAAGAAGATATGGGCACAAGCAGAAGATGGCACTATTCTACGAATTTAAGGAGAACGACACGAGATCTTAACGCCAAGTAGTGCGAAGGACTGCAAATTAGGTGACTTCGTAGGGAGACTGACATGTCTACTTGCTAGTATAAATGTCTCGTCAACCCCCGAGTTACCCTGAGTCATGTGCGAATATGAAGATGTATTCCCAGAAGAATTACCTAGATTACCCCTGCATCGTAAGATTGAGTTCTCGATAGTGCTTCCTCCTGGAACCGCAACAATTTCAATCGCAGCCCACCGTATGGCTCCCGCTTAACTAGAAGAGTTAAAGAACCGGCTTTAGGAACTTCTCAGCAAAGGTTTTATTCACCCCAGTACGTCACTATGGGGAGCGCCAGCATTGTTCGCCAAGAAAAAGGATGGAACCTTACGTCTCTGCATCGACTACCGTCTGCTAAACAAGGTAACAATCAAGAATTGATATCCCCTATCCCGTATCAATGATCTCTTCGACCAATTGTGAGGTTCTGCTTGTTTCTCAAAGATCGACCTTCGCTCCGGATACCACAAGCTTCGAGTCAAGGAGGAGGATATACCGAAG
The DNA here is from genome assembly GCA_034768845.1 of Heliamphora exappendiculata. NCBI lineage: Eukaryota > Viridiplantae > Streptophyta > Magnoliopsida > Ericales > Sarraceniaceae > Heliamphora > Heliamphora exappendiculata. Next base: position 4,205 of record JAOTRH010023812.1, on the reverse strand, counting down.
ACAACCTTTAGAACACGATACGACCATTATGAATTTGTAGTCATGTCCTTTGGTTTAACCAGTGCCCCAGGAGTTTTCATGAGTTTGATGAATAAAATTTTTCAGCCGTACCTCGACCAATTTGTAGTAGTCTGTTGGAGGCAAAACTGTCAAAATTATTATTTTTGCAAACGATTTTTGATTAAAAAAATTAACTAGACTGGCAAATGCCGAAACGAGCTCCAGATAAAACTTTTGACGTCGAACGATCAAAAATAAAATCCGTGCAACCAAAGTTAATTTAGAAGAATTCATTTTTATCGATCAAATCTTCAATTACGATTTGAATCCAAGTTGAAACTCCTGTTAGATTTTCTATTGTATTCCTTTACGCAATTCTCGAACGTAGCGTGGGCTACGTACTATCGAGAACTCGTACCAGCAGAACCCATATAACTTTAGTCTTGAAAGACAAATTATAAAACTGGTTCAGCCTATCTGCATATTTATAGGGCTACAGCAGGGACTTGGGGAGTAATTATGAGTAAGACTTCCAGTAGAACACATACACCTATCAGTGATTTCTGCAATTATGAAAAACTAGCAGCGGTTTCTGTAATTTTCATAAAACACTGAATTATAGTTCACACCACTAAAGAACTATAATTCTAACCCATAATCTCAAGACCTTCTTGCATTTAGCTTTTGTTATGAAATGCTTACCATTTTTCCCTACGTTAAGATTCTCGATACCCGCCAATTAAATTTAATTACTGACAATTTAAATTAATCAGTATCTTGATATTCCTTAAGCCCTTCTGTTTAACTTATTTGACCGCCGGATAATCAAATCCACCTGCAGGGTTTGACCCGGTCAAAACTTATAAGCTTTCTTAAGGGGATATCGTTAATCCCATTCATTCGGGACGTAGATTCCGTCAATAATTAATATTTACAATATAAATAATACCGCTATCCAACTTATCGAGAATATAGACCCATATAAGATCGCACACTCTAATGAATCAAAATAACAAATATTAAATATGTGCTAATCAATAATTATTTCAAAATTAAGAGGATAAGTACTATTCATAATAACCTTGGAGTGTGAATTAATTTATATAGTTAGTATAAAATTAATTACCACAAATGTCTCGTTCAATACACACAAAGTGTACTAGCATAGAGAATCGGAACCATAGACGACGCTATTATCTGTTCTCCGTAATCAAGACAGGCCTACTAAAACTCTATGCTATAGTCGTACCGATGGTATGCTCATTTCCATCTAAACTGTGAAACTAAAACTTATATTCTGTAAGAACCTAAAATCTAATCTTCTGTGTGAGATCCGTACTCTACACACCAGATTAAATACTATACACAATATCGGACATACATGCATAACATTTAAAGAAATGATGCACATACATTGCTCATAAAGATTCTCATAAAATAAAAAATTAATTTTATTAAAATAAAATTAAATACTAAAACATAGTTTTCAATATGTCAACCCTAACAATCTCCCACTTATACTCAAAATCATGCTGCCATGCATCTAACTCCCATACCCTCTACATGACTATCAAAAGTCTTAGCCGGTAAGCTCTTTTTAAGAGGATCTGCAAGGTTGTCTCCTAATGCAATCTTGGTCAAAGTAATATCACATCTCTATATAATTTCTCATATCAGGTAATACATACGCTCAATGTGCTTGCCTTTCTTATGAACCCTTGGCTTCTTCGAGTTTGCAACCGCTCCGCTATTGTCACAGTAAAGTGTAATAGCCGACTAAGCTAAAAGTACCATCTCTAGATCCAACAGAAAGTTCCTGAGCCAAACGGCCTCTTTGGCTACTTCGAAAGCTGCCACATACTCGGCCTCCGTGGTGGAATCAGTAATGCAGGATTACTTGATACTCCTCCAACTTATAGCTCCATCTCCTAAGGTAAACACATATCCTGAGGTAGACTTATGAGAATCCCTGTCAAATTAGAAATTTGAGTCTGTGTACCCCAAAGGTACTAAACTGTCTGCCTGGTAAACTAACATATAATCCTTATTCATTTTCAAGTACTTGATTATATTCTTTACCGCAATCCAATGCTCCTGCCCTGGGTTAGACTGATATCTGCTAACCATGCCAACGGCAAAACAGATGTCGGATCTAGTGCAAAGCATAGCATACATGAGGCTTCCTACTACCGAAGCATAAGGAACCCCATTCATCTTCTCTACCCCATCAGGTGTCTTAGGACACTGATCCTTCGATAGAGTGATTCCATGCCTAAAAGAGAGAAACCCTTTCTTGGAATCTTGCATGCTAAAATGAGTAAGGATATTATCGATATATTTTGCCTGTGATAAGCCCAACATCCTTTGTTTTTGATCTCGCACAAGCTTGATCCCAATGATGTGACTGGCTTCTCCCAAGTTTTTCATATCAAACTGTCTAGATAATCATACTTTAATCGTAGATAATGCCCCCACATCGTTTTCGATGAGCAAGATATCGTATACGTAAAGTACTAGAAAGATTACCATGCTTCCACCACATTTCTTGTACACACAAGACTCATATGGACTTTGATCAAAATCATAAGACTTAATGGCTTGATCAAACCGAGTGTTCTAAGACCTCGATACCAGTTTAAGTCCATAAATGGATCTCTTAAGCTTACATAACATGTGTTTCTGGCCCTTTGCAATGAATTCGTCAGGTAGTACCATATAGATACACCCATCAAGACTTCCGTTAAAAAAAGCTGTCTCGATGTCCATTTATCAGATTTCGTAATCGAAATATGCGGTGATGAATAAGAGAATCTAGATAGACTTAAGCATAGCGAAAATGTTTCCTCATAGTCGATCCTTTCTTTTTGAGTGAACCCTTTAGCAGCAAGCCTAGCTTTGAAGGTTTCAACCTTTCCGTCTGCTCCTCTCTTCTTCTTGTAAATCCACTTGCATCCAATGGATTTTATCCCTTCGGGGGATTCTACAAGTTCCTAGACCTGATTAAAATACATAGATTTTATCTCTGAATTTATAGCCCTTTGCCAAAGATCTGCATCTTTGGCTTGTAGTGCCTCATTTTAGTTATAGAGCTCGGTATCCAGTTCTATCGGATCTTATCAAACGACTCTCCTAAGAACATATACCGATCAGGTTGATGAACAATCCTTCCACTAAACGAGGCACTACCTGTGTCTGTGTACTAGCAGTAGCTGACTGTGCGAAATCTGAACGTTGTGCATCAGCACCCTATTCTTGATTTGCACATGTCCTGATAATCCTCCCACTACGTCGAGGTAATAGAATATTAGTGACTTGTGGTTCCTCTTCCGTTCTACTGGTATTTCCTCTTAGTTCTTCCAGAACAATTTTGCTATTAGGCTTGTGATCCATAATATAATCATCTTTCAAAAATTGGACATTGGTGCTAACAATGACCTTCTAATCCTTAGGATTATAAAATAGGCCACCTTACGTTCCCTTGGGATAACCCACAAAGAAACAGACTTCCGTTCTCAGTTCTAACTTACCCGCGTTTCCTTTCAGCACATGTGCTGGACACCCCCAAATACGAATGTGTTTCAAACTAGGCTTACGTTCGATTTACAATTCTGTGGGAGTAGAAGGTACTGACTTAAAAGGTTTCAAGTTCAGAATGTAAGCTGTTGTTTCTAAAGCGAGTCCCCAAAATAAATCAGGTAAACTTGAATAACTCATCATGAATCTTACCATTTCTATAAGAGTCATATTCCTTCTTTCTACTACACCATTTTCCTGTGGAGTGCCAGGTGCAGTCAACTGGGATGTAATCCCCTCCGATGATAGGTAGTCATTAAACTCTCCAAAGAGCTATTTTTCACCACGGTCGGATTGTAGTGATTTGATACTTTTACCTAGACGGTTCTCCGCCTCTGCCTTGAATTCTTTGAATTTCTCAAAGCATTCAGACTTACGGTGCATTCAAGTAAATATATCCATACCTTGAGTAGTCATCAATGAAACTGACAAAATACTCAAAGCCACATCTAGCTCGGATTGTCATAAGACCATACACATAAGAATGAACTAGCTCCAATGGTTCTTTAGCTCTATACCCTTTGGCTGAAAAAGGCATCTTGGCCATCTTACTCTCTACGCAAGATTCACAAATTAGAAGTGCCTCCACTTCCAGTGAACTCAAAAGTCCATCTGCTACAAGTTTGTTTATC
>JAOTRH010023791.1:0-21807 GCA_034768845.1 Heliamphora exappendiculata | reverse complement strand
GTGTATAGTTTTTATTATTATAAGTTTATTAATTTATTATAACTTATAAGTTTAGTAATTAAATGCACTAAGCTTGAATGGTTAAAATAATAAAATTTTAAATTTATTAATCTTTTAAAAATTTTATTTATAAAAGGAATTTTACTATTTTAATTTTTTAATTCAAAACAATAAAAAGCAACCAAACATATTTTCTTTTTTTTTTTTTGTTTAAAACTTAATTTTTATAAACTATCTTTTAAGACTTAATTTCTTGTAAAGAATTTTAAGTAATCAAATAACAATTATTATTTTGCAAGGACATACTCTTATTAATTTATTATATAATTTATATTTAAAAAACAAATTAGCCATTCGGCGGGTCTAGGCTGGGTTTGTGGGTGGGCCTATGGGCGGGCATGCCTCGGGCTGCGCCAGCATCGCCTGCGGGCTTGGGGTGCGGCTTAGGCTCAAAAATTGAACAATACGAGCCGAGCTAGCTCGAATCGTACAGTGATAGGCTTTTGACGAGCTTCGAGCCTCCGTTAGGCATCGGATCATTTTTTTGTACCCTAATTGTTATAAAGAGTTGGATTCAGTTTTGATTAGTAGGACTTCTTTGACTCAAAAGAACAGGGGCATGGAGTTATTTGGAAATTTGTGACGTTTTGATTTTTGAAAATATTTTAAGTTATAAAGAAAAAAAATTTCTTAATTAATTCTAAAAAAATAGTTTATAATTTTTTTTTTGAAAAAATTATTCATACTAATTCAAATAGATAAGTTTAAGAGAAGTAAACTTCACAATTATCACAAAAAAAAAATTTCAAAAAAATTACAAGCTATAATTCAACTAAAGGTTTGAAAGTTACAATTATAATTGAGGTTTAATTACAAACATCTCCTACAATTTTCGCATAAGGTTTTGGGCAAGTTATTAGGCAAAGTTTTGCTTCGTCTTGCTATACTACTTTCTCGTTATATTTTTCTTCACCTGACATAAGACGCTATGAGCTTTTGTGCCCAATAAAAATAACCAAAATCCTACTAATCTACCATTTAACAAACATAATTTAGCAACACATGTAAGCATATAGAATGATAAGCAGTTATAATTTCAAACTAAACTCGTAAAAATTTCAACATAAGTTCACAAATGTTCTTTACTCATTGTATAAGATAAAAGGCTTCTCGAGTCTCACCAAGAGAACCCACCCAAATACATCGCCATGTTATTACAACGGGCACTCACCTACTCGGTATCATTACGTTTTCATCTGTTATGTTCTCAACCATAATGTCCGCTGCAATCAACGTTCCAAAATCATACTTCTTGTACGTGGCTAACGACGTGTGCAGTTTATTGTAGATCTCATATTTCTGCCCATATTTAATGTATACGAATTGTGACTTTTGTAGATCTGGAAATAGCTTGACTAGTGACATAGTATGACTCAAGACGTGAATTGTTCCTTCCTCAACAAGACTCCATCATATAAAAACGCAACCCATGTCAACATTCAATTTCTTTCCAAAAAGATGTCATTCAATTGAAGTTCATAGTTTTATTCCCCATAAGTAATTATGATTAACTAATCATGCTTTTAACAAAAGATATCTAACATACCTTTAATATGCTCAACATGGCATAAAAACACCAAAAAATCTCATACATGGCAAGTTCTTACAAGTTGATCACTTACTAGGCATCATCCATCAACACAAACTAAAAATTCAGATTTAATTTATCCCACCATAAAATACTTTCAAAATATCAAATTTCAGTAATTTGTTACGAATTTTAATAGGGTGGTAGATATACATATTTTGCATAGATTTCATGAAAGAAGCATGGGGGCACATCTAAACAGAGGGTAAAAATTCGTTGAACAGAATTTGTTTAAAAATGACACTGTTTGAAAAAATTCACTTTTAAAAAAATTCGTTTGGTCAAATCACTTAAAATAAATTTTAAATAAAAGATAACTCAAAAATATATCTTTACACATAAAGTTTGACCCGAAAAAAGTTTTTTGAATTTTTCTAAAAATGGACGAATTGGATTATTTTTCTGGCACATTAACTGTAACAACTTTGTTTGGGGAACTTACGCACCTTTCAAAGTCCAACCAAATATTACACATGATAAAAACATTTTCATGGAGCTTGAGTAAAAATGGTTTTTAAAAAATACACCGTTTGATTTTTTTTAAAATTTGAGTAAGGCTTAAAAGTAATTTTTTATTTATTTTTCTTTGATAAACTTGTTTATTTCTTGTTTAACTTATATTATGAGTTTATAAATACTACAACCACCTAAAAACATAATATCACAGAGGTTGCAACATATTTATATCACATTTATTCAACTCACGAAAGAATAACGAAAAATAACCAAGCTTAAGACAACCAATTTCTAATAGTTCTTCTATTCAATACTTCTTTAAACTTTCATGGTTTTAAGTTTGGTTTTAATTTCTTAAACCTTATTAATTATTGTAGAAAGATGCTATAAGAGAAGTTCAAAGAGGGTTGTAAGTGTAAAATTCGGTTGTAAATGTAAAGGTCGGTATTTAAATTACGATAGAAAAATAAATATAATTAGATGATACTCTTAAAATGTAATTTTTAACAAAATTTTATAAATAAAAATTTAATCAAAAAATCATAATAAAATTCGTTAAAATTTGATAAATGTTAAAATTAAAAATTTATAGTTAGAAATATGTTATTAAAATCCTGACATTCCGAAAATTCTCAAATTCACATTAAAAATTTATATTAAACTTTGCAAATTATTCTGAATATAAAATTTAAATCAAAAATTTCAAAATAATACAAAATACCATAAAAAATTAACACTTGTCACCCCGTGTCAATTCTTAATGCTGAATCATCCTTGGTCGAGATATAAATAACTTGCCTCAGGATATATATATATATATATATGCAATAGAACCCATTCAGCAACCCGTTCCCCGTGCAACCCCGATGCCGCTGGAGCCACCACTGTCGTCGCCTGACGCTGCCATCCACGACCGTCGCCACCGCCGGCTACTCCCCCGCCGCCGATCACCGCCATCATCCACGGTTTTCCTCTCCTTTCTCTCTCGGTGAGGCTCTCTCTCTCACTCTCCTGTTTTCTCTCCGTCCTCACAGCACGGCGCCACCACAAGCTCCACCAGAGGCTCCCACCACCACTGGAAACCACCACCACCTCTAGACCCACCGTCGACCACTCTGAAACTGTTTAAACCGCAGAAAACCATGACAGTTGCCGCCACCTTCGTTGAATTTTTATTTTCCTAATCTGTATGCACACAACCACCACTGTGAACGGTATTACTTCTACATTGCCACCGTTCACTACTCTTTCGACAGCTTAACACCCTTGGTGAATGGTTCTAATCATCTAAAAATTAATCCGATAATCCTGAACCCAAGTGAACACAGTTACGCCACCTTTAATGATTTTTATTATTATTTTTGTTATCTGTAACGTACATGGCCATCACTGTACACATCATCACTTTGTTATGACCAGCCTTCATTGCCCTTTTGACGACTCAACGCCGCTAATGAACATATTTGATTATTGGTAAATTATTCCGACGAATTTAAATCATATAATTATTCTTCTATCAATTTTATAAAAAAAAAAGAGAACACAATTTTGCGAACTGTAGTGTTTTAATTTTATTTTTTGTATTAAAATATGATTTTAATAATAAAAATAATATTAGTTTAATAATTAGTTTTAATAATCATAATAAGAAAATATAATTTTGTACAAAAATTTAAAGTAAAAATATGAAAAAACATTCATATCTTTATAAATAAAAACTTGAGATAAACAAATGATTTTATTAAAACATTATAATTTTTAAGATAAGATAAAAATTTGATGAGTTAAATTAATAAAGAATATTAAGTTATAAAGTTTAAATGTTTTAGAAAAGGGTTTTAAATAAAAATAAGATAAGAAATCATATTTTTGAAAGTAATATTTTGCTTAATTTTAATATAATTTTAAGAGGTTAGTTATAATATTTTAAAATAAGATATTAAAATTTGAAAATAATGTTTTAGTCAAATTTAAGTTAATAATTTAAGAAAAATAAAATATATTTTTATATCATATGTTGAAGAGAGTAAATAAAAATAATTAAAGTTTATTTTTCTTTTGTATAAATTAAGTATTGCACGAGCAAGATACCTAATAACCTGCACAAATAAGGCGAGTTATTTGATAGCTGAGTTAATTGTAGTTTCACATTAATGCTTGATATGTTGTATATGATGTGGAATTGACGGAATTGTGAGAATGATTGTTTAAACGGCACCATGGCTGTTGAAGTGGTCATTGAGAAACGATAAGAGTACCAACAAGGTGAGGTAATAAGGGTGGAGCTATAACTACATGGCTATGGAATGATCATATCCATTTTGCATTTTGTAGGGTCGTTCCCTACTAATTGTAGGTTGAACCATTAAACAAAAATTATTCTGAAATGGCGAAACTGTTAATAATTCATATGTCAATAAACTCATACTAAATTTGCTAATGGACGCGTTTTTAACATGTCAGGTGATTCTTTAAAGGAAAAATTTTGCTGGAATATGTCTATGTGCTGCCTGAGATCATTTGCATGCTTAACTAGCAAGCTTTAGAGATTTTTGAAACAAGATCTAGGGCATGTAAATTAAATTTTCTTTTATGAAAAGGATTTAGTTCTAAATTCTTTTACTGTTCACAAAGAATAGATCTTCTAAATGAAGATAAAAAAAGGTTTCGTGTGAGTTTCGACTCACTGGCCGGTCACGAACGTCATATATGAAAATGGGTCGTGACAGAAGTGGTATCAGAGCCAATGTTTTAAAATTCCAGAGCAAAAGTTTTTAGTTTGTTTAAAAAAAAAATTCAAAACTCCAAAGTTTAGGACACTTCACATCATCTCATGTGTTATGATATCTCATGCATTTTAATATTCTCAATATATTTATCAGTTTAGCTAAGTTAAATATGACAAAAACATTTTCTGTGCTTTGTAAGATATGAACCTTGTGAAGTGTTTGGATACTTATGGAATAGATAGATTGTCTTAATACCAGTAGTAAAGATGTGAAGACCACCTAGGACAGAATCTCTGAACCAGATGTACATATGTGCCTATCTTAGAAAACGAATGGATACCAATAAATTTATGTATTAGGAATCGCTAAGATAAAAAAAAGAGAGATCTTTTACCTCGGTATATACCATGAAACGGGTAGTAATGAGATATTGCTTAGTATTAAGATGAGCCTGCATAATAAGGCATTGACTAACACGATTGATTTGAGGCACTATCAAATATTAGTAACCAGAGAAATAACTCATGCACATGAGACCATATAGTTTTTCTCCCAGTTTTGGCCCTAAACTCTATAGATATTTCAATGGCTACACCTATACTAGATTCAGTGATGTATCCACGTGAGTTAGGCACAATCTAAACTCCTATCCTCGTAAACTCTAACATAGATGAGGACCCCTCCAAGCCTATCAAATTAGGACGTCATTCCAAAACCGATAGTGAATGAACCTCGTCGGGTTTAAGTCGGGACTGAGTAAAGTGGATATATCTTGAGAATAGCATTGTGGGCAGTTAATATAGCTCCTTTAATCTCTTCTAACTAAATCAAACTTCATGGTAGTGTTATGCACAATTAAAAAGTTACCTAAGAAAGTTTGAATCTATAGAATTTGAATTGTTAAAATCTCAATCAATGAACCTTATACGATAAAACATAAGAAATACAATAAGAATATGGAGGAATGTGCTGAAAAATATAAATCGTTCGATGAAATTCGTGGAATAGCTTAGTTAACTAGGAAATATAATAGGAAATATGTTATTATTCAAAATCTTGAATAAAGTGAGTTTTGAGAAAAAGGAAGTCATCGCCCCTAAATTGGATTAGAAGGGGGGTAATTTATAACTAAATAGCAGAAATCTGGAACTAATCGACAATATTCTAAGAAATTTGAATTTTTTTTGGGTGATTAATATGGAATTCTATACCTCATATTCATGAAATCAAAACATGCAATAAAATTACAAGTTCCCAGTTACTAAAAAATTACTTCTAACATCTATAGAATGCTTATCTGTAAGATTCGTAAGAAGTCATAAGAAGAATTAACACTAAATGATGAATTTATGACAACGTCAAATAAAATAGAGTGAGACAACTTTACCAACACCGACCCGACCAATGTAACAATAACCTTAAAGAAAATGTAAGGGCACCATGGAGAGAATTCAGATAAAGACTAGATGAGCACTAAGCTTAAAATACAAAAATAAGTCAGAATCAATCGACTACAATGCCTCATCTTATTGCTTTTCTTAATATAACACTAAGACTTGTAATTGTTTTGACCAACTTATAACATTTAACCCTACTCGTAACAATAATTGTATTCTTCAATATGCTGGAACACTTCTCTTGAGTCTTGTATTCGACTTATTTTGAAGTCACGATAGTACTTCTCAATCTCGTCCTTTATATCCTTGTAAAACTTTGTTAATTTAGTTTGTCATGAAGAGTGAAATTGATTAATTTACACATGTTTAAAATCCTGATCAAGGGAGTGGATTAGATGCTTGAACTGGAGTACGTGTGGCCGACGTAACTTCAGAACAACTATCTAGTTGACTACCCATTCCATTACATCTTTCTCTTCATATACACATTTAATAAGTCAAGTTGATCATAAAAATCCTTCTCAAATCTCAAGTCTTGCAAACTAAGATTTACCTTTATTTCACTTTGATCGTCCCTAATAGAACAATGAGTAATGATAACCATTCGAATTTAAAACTTGATGTGAAATATAAAATCACATGGATGTTCTCAGAAAAATTTCAAGTACACTTTTAAAACCTCAAGCAAGTTAGGATCATCCTCGCACTTAAAATAGAACGGCATTACCTCTAATTGTTGTTTCTAGTGGGAAGTCTGGGAAAAATTTATTGAATCGAATTTATTCCCTAAGATACAAATTCTATTATAACAACAAATCTTAAATTTGTTTACGCAAAAGATGGATTGTACAATAAAATTTGCAATCTTAACAATAATCTTTATAGACTGCAATCATGATTCCTACTAGTAGTAATGCGCAAAGCCAAATCACAACCCAGATAGATAAATAGTTAGAACAACTTCAACAAAAAGTAGACGGGCTATTGAAAGTAATTCAACTACAACATCAAGCGATGCAATTTTACTTATAAACTGACGCACCTCCACAATTTTAAGAAAGAAAATCCTCATCTAGAGAATTTAGAGGGTCTGCGTTTCGATATCAAAAAAGAAAAAAAAAACAAATTGTTCAGGAAATCAAAGAACCAGAAAGACAATAAGAAATTGGAACACAAGCTAGAGGTCGAAGCCGAAGATTCTAGAAAGGTTAAACCAGAAAAAGCCAGGAAATCAAGATCAGAATTTGAATTAAGAAACTAGAAATACGAGAAAACTCCTTTTGAGATAAGAGAAGATAATGCTAACCAGCAGTGACTGGAAGAATATTTTATAGGTACCTAAAAACCCAAGTTATGAATAGAGTTGTTGTAAATAACCAACCTATCTATTCTCATATGTTTAAGTATTGTGAGTTTTAGTTCAATATCCTTTAGTTTTGCTAAAAATGTATTGTAAGATGCCAAAAACCCTTAAAACCTGTTAAGCCCCCAATTTAGAAATGAGAAATTAGTAAGTTTTCTAATAGCAGTGTAAATTTCAGCAATACTTAAATCATATCAATATTAAAGTTTTTGATATCATTTTCGACTCACCTTTAATCTTACTACCCGTGATTGTACCTGAATATATCAATATTAATATTCTCGATAAAGTTTTTTTTCGTTTCCACCCTCAATATCAAGAAACTCAAAACCCAATGAAATCTTTAAAAGTTGTTATAAATAGTTTAATATACAATGAAAACTTGCTAATTTTTCACAACCGCTATAAATTTCAAGATGGAAATGAGAATGTATTACCAAAAATTTGGTGGTAGGTCGCTCAGAACGCTCAAGAATCACAACTTTATATGGATTATTGTGGGCCAACTCACCAAAACAACGTACTTCTTATTAATCAGGAATACACTCACAAATGATTAGTTAGTTAAGTGGTATATTAAAAAAAAAAAGCGTCTACGCGAAGTTATGATGTTTATTGTTCCTTGTCATAACTTGAGATTTGTCTCATGTTTCAGGAATAGTTTTAAAAGACTATAGGAACTAGTATATTTCTTAGTTCGATCTTCCACTCACAAACAAACGGATAGTCTGAACAAACTATCAAGATGCTAGACGATATACTATGAACCTATAGTATGGACTTCTAAGGAAGCTGAAACAAATACTTGCCGCTTAACGAAACAACCTACAATATAATTTTCAATTTAAGGTTAGTTGAAACACCTTTTATCGGAGAGACTCTCAAAATACTTTGTCATCTCCTTGAAATATATCACTCTTGCATCAATTTTCATCGGCATAACTCTTTTGTTGGTCTTGTGTGATCTTAAGATGTTCTCAAATTAGATGAATTTTCTCGGTTGTTTCTTGAGCAAATCCTAGCTCAATTTGGACAAAAAGATAAATTAAATCCTTGCAATGTCAACTCATTTGAAATCCTAGGAAAAAGTAGGACCTGTAGCTTATCAAATAGCCATGCCATCAGAATTGGCTCGGATTTATGATGTTTTCACGTCTCCACGCTAAGAAGATATATCGATGATCTTTCTCATATTCTGACCCAACCACCGGTAGACATAGATCAAAGACTAAGTCATGAAGAATGACCTGTACGTATACTGGATCACCAAGAAATGCGATTATGCAATAAAGTTATACCCCTTGTTAAAGTTGGTGGGGAAATCACTCAGAGGAAGAAGCGACATCAGAGAAAAAAGACGACATGAGAGCTAAGTATCTCGAACTTTTTGAGTAAGGTACGATTTTCTCAACCCGACTCGTGTCAAGTTTGGAGGACCAAACTTTCTTAAGGAGGGAAAATATAAAATTCGGTATCCAAATTACGATAGAAAAAAAAAAGTAGCCAATACTCTCAAAATGTAATTCATGACAAAACCTTATAAATAAAAATTTAATCAGAAAATTATAATAAAATTCGTTAAAATTTGATAAACATTAAAATTAAAAACTTATAGTTAGGAACATGTTATTAAAATTCTAACGATGTGAAAATTTTTGAATTGACATTAAAAATTTATATTAAACTTCGCGAATTTTTTTGAATATAAATTTTTTACATCAAATTTTTTTAAAATGATATAAAATATCATCAGAAATTGACACATGCCACCATGTGTCAATTCTTAACGCTGAATCATCCTTGACCGAGATAAAAATAACTTGCCTCAAGATGGAACATATTATATACGTGCAACAGAACCCATCCAGCAACTCGTTCCCCGTGCCACCCTGACATCGCCGGCAACTTCTCCACCGCTGCTCGCCACCATCATCCACGGTTTTTCTTTCCTTTCTCTCTCGGTGAGGCTCTCTCTCTCACTCTCCCGTTTTCTCTCCGTCCTCACACCACGGCGCCACCACAAGCTCCACCAGAGGCTCCCACCTCCATTGGAGACCACCACCACCTCCAGACCCACCGTCGACCACTCTGAAACTGTTTAAACCGCCGCAAACCATGAGAGACGCCACCACCTTCGATGAATTTTTATTTTCCTAATCTGTATGCACACAGCCACCAATGCTCACACTATTACTTCCATATCGCCAACGTTCACTACCCTTTCGACGACTTATCGCTGCTGGTGAACGGTTCTGATCGTTGAAAAATTACTCCAATAGATCTGAACCCAAATGAACACAGTTATGCCACCTGTAATTATTATTATTATTTTTGTTATCTGTAACGCACATGGCCATCACTGTACACATCATCACTTCGCTATCACCAGCATTCATTACTTTTTTGATGACCCAACGCTGCTAATGAACGAATTTGATTGCCAGTAAATTACTCCGGCAAATTTAAATTGTAGAATTATTCTTTTATCAATTTTATAAAAAAAGAAAAGAAAAGAGAACACAGTTTTGCGAATTGTAGTGTTTTAATTTTATTTTGTGTATTAAAATATGGTTTTAATAATAAAAATAATATTAGTTTAATAATTAGTTTTAATAATCATAATAAGAAAATATAAATTTGTATGAAAAATTGAAATAAAAATATGAAAAACATGCATATCTTTATAAATAAAAAGTTGAGATAAACAAATAATTTTATTAAAGCATTATAATTTTTAAGATAAGATAATAATTTGATAAGTTAAATTAATAAAGAATATTAAGTTATAAAGTTTAAATGTTTTGGAAAAGGGTTTTAAATAAAAATAAGATAAGAAATCATATTTTTGAAAGTAATATTTTGGTTAATTTTAATATAATTTTAAGAGGTTAATTATATATTTTAAAATAAGAAATTAAATCTTGAAAATAATGTTTTAGTCAAATTTAAGTTAATATTTTAAGAAAAATACAAATATATTTTTATAACATATGTTGAAAGGAATAAATAAAAATAAGATTTAAAGAAAGATTGATAAAATAATAATTAAAGTTTATTTTTCTTTTGTATAGATCAAGTAGAGCACGAGCAAGATACCTGATAACCTACAAAAATAAGGTGAGTCATTCGATAGCTGAGTTAATTTTAGTTTCACATTAATACTTGATATGCTGTATCTGACATGGAATTGACGAGTTAATTATGGAATTGATGGAATTATGAGAATAATTGTTTAAACGGCGTACGGACCACTGGGGGATGATAACCATACCAGCGAGGTGAGGTAATGAGGATGGAGTCATGGCCAGATGGCTAAAGAATGATCATATCCATTATGTATTTTGTAGGGTCGCTCCCTACTAATTGCTCGTTGAACCATTAAATAAAAATCATCCTGAAATGAAAAAACTGTTGATAACTCAGATATCAATGAATTCACACAAGCTTTACTAACGGACGTGTTTTTAACATGTTAGGTGAGGCTCTAAAGGAAAAATTTTGCTTGAATATGTCTATGTCCTGCCTGAGATTACTTACATGCGCAACTAGCAAGCTTTGAAAATTTTTGAAACAAGATCTCGGACATGTAAATTAAATTTTCTTTTATGAAAAGAATTTATTTCAAAATTCTTTTACTGTTCACCAAGAACAAATTTCTAAATGAAGATAAAAAAAGAAATCTCGGGTGAGTTTTGACTCACTGGCCAATCACGAACATTGTATATGAAAATGGGTCATGATAGTAAGAGGTTCCTACATTATAGTTCTTAATCAACGAAGTTAGACTTAGCTTTAGCTTGAAACCGAATCAACTTCCTTCTTGATCTTCTTTCTTTCTTTCTTTCTTTCTTTCTTCTTCTTCTTCTTCTTTCTTTCTTTTTTTCTTTCTTGGACTCACTCTTACATTACAAACTCATGGGGTGACCGAGAATGGGAGGGAGAAAGCGCAAGGGGGTGGTCTTTATATAGGCACAAGACAATGCTTAGTCTTCGAACTTTATTGTCATCCAAGGATTAGTAATAGTGCATGTGGTACATTATGGCTAGGGTTGCAAGACAAAGGTACATGAATAGGGTTTTGATGGTAAGAGTTGCAATATAATTATGGTCTTGGAGATAAATCAATATCTATATATAATTCATATGGCTCGATGGATTAAGGAGGTAAACGAGTATAAAATATTTACGAAAATATTTTGACTCAAAAGGTGATTAGTAGAAAAGAAATATATGTATTACCATGAATAAGTATTATGACTCAAAAAAGAATATGTGAAAATATAATATGCATATCTATATATAGAAAGTAATATATAAATATTTTTCTATAATTATAAGTCTAGGGAAAGTACAAGACTTTTAGTGGCTCAAGGCAAACCCTAGAGTTAGATTTTAATGAAGATGTTTTAGTGGGTCCCATGGTGGTTAGGTTGCTGCCACTTTGATTTTTATATTATTTTTTTATATAAAGCAAAGTATTTGTATAAATTCTCATGGGTTAAAAATTAGGCCAAAAGAATTAATAATATTGGGCTTAACTTTAAAGTTTGGTTGGGCTTGCTCTATGAATTTTTTTAAACTTTCCATGGGGCTGATTAAAAGAATTGGCTTGAGTTGGGCCACGATTTCCACTTGGCCTTACTTTTAGTTTTGGGCCTTGTTGAAGAAATGGGTCATGATTAATAATTAGGCTTTGTTTGAGATTGACCTTGATTATATTTGGGCCTTAATTAGTATATTGTGCTTGTCTCCATTTATACCTGGGGCCTATCCTCCGGTTGGCCCATTCTTCATAGGTCTTGTAATGGTATATATGCTTCGAGTGTTCGGTTCATGAATAAGGCTTTTTGACGTTTTCATGAGCATTGAGATCTATTGTTAAGGTTTCTAATCCATGTTTAGAGAAACAAGTCCTCACATCCTACCCCCTTAAACAAATTTTTATCCCCGAAATTGAGTGTACATTCATTCTCGAAGAGTTGAGGATGATTGGCACGAATGGTGTATTCTCTTTCCTATGTTGATTCTTTAACTCTTCAATGACGCCAGAGAACTCGTACCAGCCTGATAGTCTTTCTTTGAAAGTTCTTCCCTTGTTTGTCAAGGATATTCGCCAGTCTTTCTTCAAATGAAGCGTTGTCGTCTAGTTTGAGCTCTCCCCAATTCAAAACGTGAGTTGGGTGTGCTAGATATTTACTCAGAAAAGAAACCTGGAAGATGTTGTGCACTCTGGTGAGTTGAGGAAGTAGTGGTAGGCGACAGGAAACTTTCCCAATCTTCTGCAAGATCTCGAATGATCCGATAAAGCGAGGTGATAGTTTTTCTCACTTTCCAAAGCATATGATTCCCCTTTGTGGTCGAATCTTCAAGAAAACATGATCCCCGACTTCGAAAGCTAATGGTCTCATTCTTTTGTCCGCATAGTTCTTCTGTCAACTCTGAGCGGTTACTAGTCTTTTGCATATAAGCTTTGCCTTCTTTGTTGTTTTCTGCACGATTTTTGGTCCTAGTAGACTTGCTTCTCCAATTTCGATCCAACAGATAGGTAAGCGACAGGGTTGATTGAAAAGTGCTTCGTATGTTGCCATGCCAATACTTGGCTGGTAGTTGTTGTTGTAAGCGAATTCCATCAGTGTTAGATGCTTCTCTGAATTCCCTTTGAAATCTATTATGCAGGCTTGTAGCATATCCTCTATAATTTGAGTAGTACATTCTGACTGCCCGTCTGTCTGGGGTGAAAGGCACTAAAGCACAAGTTAGTGCCTAAGGACTTCTGCAAGCTTCCCTAGAATTGCGAGGCGAACCGTGGATTACGACCAAAAATGATCAAAACATGTACTCAATGCAAGTAAATGATCTCTTGGATGTAAAGTCGGTTCATAGCATCAAGCGTAGCTATTATCCCAATTGGTAGAAAGTGGGCGATCTTCGTTAGTCGATCCACCACAACCCAAGTATCATCATTCTGCACAGTGATCTTAGCAGACAGGTCAAAAAGCCCATCGTTATGTGTTCCCACTTCCATTTCGGTATTAGCAATGGTTGTAGTCTTCTTTCGGGTCTCTGATGCTCCGCCTCGACTTGTTGATATTGGAGGCAAGACTGTTAAGATCTTTATTTTTGCAAACGATTATTTAAAAAAATTAACTGGATGGAAAAACGCTAAAACGGGTTCCAGATAAAAATTTTTGATGACGAACGATCAAAATAAAACCCATGCATTCGAAGTTAATTTGGAAAACTATCTTTATACCAGTTGAATTTTCAACTACGATTTGAATCCGAGTTGAAACTCTTATCAGATCTTCTATAGTATTCCCTTATGTGATTCTCGGATATAGTGTCGGCTATAATCCTCTGAGAACTTGTACCAGCAGAATCTAGACAGTTTTAGTTTTAAAGACAAGTTATGAAACTGGTTCAACCTATCCGCATATTTATAGGGCTACAGTAGGGACCTAAGAAGTAATTATGAGTAAGACTTTCAGTGGAACACAAACACGTATAAGCGGTTTTAACAATTAAGCAAACTTCATAGCGGTATCTATAATTATGGAAAATTAGCAGCGATTTCTATAATTTTCATAAAACACTGAATTACAGTTCACACCACTAAATAACTATAATTGCACTCTGACCTATAATTTCTAGACCATCTAGCATTGAGCTCCTATTATTAAATGCTTACCATTTTTTCTCACGTTAAGATTCTCAATACCTTCCAATTAAATTTGATTACTGATAATTTAATTTAATCGGCATCTTGATATTCCTTAAGCCATTCCGCTTAACTTATTTAACCGCCGAATAATCAAATTCACTTACAGGGTTTGGCCCGATCAAAATTTGTAAGCTTCCTTAAGGGGTATCGTCAATCCCGATATTTCCAGATGTAGATTTCGTTAATAATTAATATTCGCCATATAAATAATACCGCTATCTAACTCACTAAAAATATTAATCCATATAAGATCGCATTCTCTAATGAATCAAAATAACGAATATTATATATACAAATCAATAATTATTTCAGGATTAAGAGGATAAGTAGTATTTATAATAACCTTAGGGTGTGAATTAATTTATATAGTCAGTATAAAATTAATTACCTAAAATGTCACGTTCAATACATACAAAGCACTAGCATAGAGAGTTGGAACAATAGATGATACTATTATCTATTTTTCATAACAAAGACAGACCTACTAAAATTATGTGCTACAGTCGTACCCGTGGTACGTCTATTTTCATCTAAACTGTGAACATAAAACTTATATTCTGTAAGAACCTAAAATTTAATCTTCTGTGTGCAAGCCGTACTCTACACACCAGATTAAATACTATACAGGATATTGGACATCCAGCTAAGGTCATTTGCTATGACGTTAGCTTTTCCCAGATGATACAAAAATGTGAATCAGTAGTCTTCTAAGTACTCCATCCAGCGTCTTTGTCTCATGTTCAGTTCTTTCTGCATAAAAATATGTTTGAGACTCTTGTGATCTGTGAAGACTTCGAATTCTTCCCCGTGCAAATAGTGTTGCCATTGGTTTAAAGAAAAAACTACTACGGCCAACTCTAAGTCGTGCGTTGGATAGTTTTTCTCATGATTCTTCAATTGTCTAGAATCGTATGCTATGAAATTTCCTTTCTACATCAATACGCATCCCAAGCCTTTTTTTGAACCATTGCAATACACTGTGTACCCTTTGTCTCTTTCTAGGATGATTAAGATAGGGGCGCTTGTCAATCTTTTCTTGAGCTCTTGAAAGGAACTTTCACATTCTTCTGTCCATACATACTTGACTCCTTTCTTTGTTAAGTGGGTCATGGGTTTTGCTAACTTAGAAAAATCTTAAATGAACCTTCTCTAGTACCTGGCAAAAGCTAGAAAGCTTTTACTCGCGAACACCATCTTGGGATGTTTCTATTTCGATACTGCTTCAAATTATTGGAGGTAAAACTGTCAAAATCTATGTTTTTGCAAACGATTATTTGAAAAAAATTAACTAGACGGGCAAACGCCAAAACGGGCTCCAAATAAAAACTTTTGATGACGAACGATAAAAATAAAACCCGTATATTTCGAAGTTAATTTAGAAAAATATATTTTTACCGGTCAAATTTTCAAGTACGATTTGAATCTGAGTTGAAACTCCTATTAGATCTTCTACTGTATTCTCTTATGCAATTCCCGAATATAGCGTATGCTATAATCCTCCGAAAACTTGTACCGGCAGAACCAGGACAACTTTAGTCATAAAAGGCAAGTTACGAAACTAGTTTAGCCTACCCGCATATTTATAGGGCTACTTCAAGGACCTGATAAGTAATTATGAGTAAGACTTCCAGTGGAATATAGACACGTATCAGCGATTTTCGTAATTAAGCAAACTTTATAGCGGTATTTGCAATTATGAAAACTTAGCAGCGGTTTCTACAATTTTCATAAAATACTGAATTACAGTTCACACAACTAAAGAACTATAATTGCACTTTGACCCATAATCTCAAGACCATCTAGTATTGAGCTTATATTATTAAATGCTTGCAATTTCTTCCCACGTTAAGATTTACAATACCCGCCAATTAAATTTAATAACTGACAATTTTATTTAATTGGTATGTTGATATTCCTTAAGCGCTTTCGCTTAACTTATTTCACTGCCAGATAATTAAATTCACCTGTAGGGTTTGACCCGGTCAAAACTTATAAGTTTTTTTAAGGGAGTATCGTCAATCCCAATCTTTCAGGACGTAAATTTCGTCAATAATTAATATTTACCTTATAAATAATACCGCTATTCAACTCATCAGGAATATAGACCCATTTAATATCGCACCCTTTAATGAATCAAAATAACAAATATTAAATATATGCAAATCAATAATTATTTCAGAATTAAGAGGATAAACACTATTCATAATAACATTGGGGTACGAATTAATTTATATAGTTAGTATAAAATTAATTACTTAAATGTCCTATTCAATACACACAAAGTGTACTAGCACAGAGAGTCAGAACAATAGACGACGCTATTATCTATTTTTCGTAACCAAGATAGGTCTATTAAAACTCTGTATTACAGTCGTACCGATGGTATGCCCATTTCCATCTAAACTGTGAACATAAAACTTATATTCTGCAAGAACCTAAAATTTGATCTTTTGTGTGTAAGCCGTACTCTACACACCAGATTAAATACTATACAGAATATCGAACATCTATGCATAGTATTAAAGAAATGATACACATACATTGTTCATAAAGATTCTCATAAAAAATTAATCTTATTAAAATAAAATTAAATACTAAAGACATAGTTTTTAGTATACCAACCCTAACAATCTCTTACTTGTACTCAAAAGCATGCCGCCTTACATCTGACTCCCATGCCCTCTGCATGACTATCAAAAGTCTTAGCCGGTAAGTTCTTTGTAAAGGATCTACAAGGTTGTCTCTTGATGCAAGCTCTATGTCTGACTAGAAATCTGTGTCTATGTACCCCAAAGGTACTAGACTACTGTTTGATAAACCAATATATAACCCTTAGTCATTTTCATGTACTTGATTATATTCTTTACCGCAGTCCAATGCTCATGTCCTGGATTAGACTGATATTTGCTAACTATGCCAACGACAAAGTAAATTTCGGGTCTAGTGCAAAGTATATCATACATGAGACTTTCTACTGTCGAAGTATAAGGAACTGCCTTCAACTTCTCTATCTCATCAAGTGTCTCAGGACACTGATCCTTGGATAGTGTGATTTCATGCCTAAAAGGGAGAAACCCTTTCTTGGAATCCTGCATGCTAAAACGAGCAAGGATATTATCGATATACTTTTCTTTTGATAAGCCCAACATCCGTTGTTTCTGATCTCATACAAGCTTGATCCCAAAGATGTGATTGGCTTCTCCCAAGTCCTTTATATTGAACTGTCCAGATAACCATACTTTAATCGTAAATAATGCCCCATATTGTTTTCGATGAGTAAGATATCATCTACATAAAATACTAAGAAGATCACCACGCTTTTGTCACGCTTCTTGTACACACAGGATTCATTTGGACTTTGATCAAAACCATAAGACTTAATGGCTTGAACAAACCGAGTGTTCTAAGACCACAATGCCTACTTAAGTCCATAAATAGATCTCTTAAGCTTACACAACATGCGTTCCTGGCTCTTTGCAATGAATCATTCTGGTTGTTTCACTCATCAAAACTTTCGTTAAGGAAAGCTGTCTTGACATCCATTTGTCAGATTTTGTAATTGAAATGAGCGGCAATAGATAAGAGAATCCGGATAGACTTAAGCATGGCTACTAGCGAAAAGATTTTCTCATAATCGATCCCTTCTTTATGAGTGAACCTTTTAGCAATAAGCCTAGATTTAAAGGTTTTAACCTTCCCGTCTGCTCCTCTCTTTCTCTTGTAGATCTACTGCATCCAATGGGTTTTATCCCTTCGGGTGGTTCTATAAGTTTGCAAACCTGATTGAAATACAATAGATTCCATCTTTGAATTCATAGCCCTTTGCCAAAAAATTATATCTTTGTCTTAAAGTGCTTTATTGTAGTTATAGGATTTGGTATCCAGTTCTGTCAGGATCCTATCAAAAGATTCTCCCAAGAACATATACCGATCAGGTTAATGAACAATCCTCCCACTACGACGAGGCACTACCTGTGTCTGTGTACTAGCAGTAACACGCGGTGCAGAATCTGAACCCTGCGCATCTGCACTTTGTTCTTGATTTGCATCTGTCTCGATAATCCTCCTACTACGACAAGCTAATAGAATATTAGTGGCTTATTCTTCCGTTCTATTGGTATTTTCTCTCAATTCTTTTAGAATAATTTTTCTATTGGGCCTGTGATCTATAATGTAATTCTCTTCCAAGAATCGAGCATTGGTGCTAACAATTACCTTTTGATCCTTATGATTATAAAATTGAGCACCATTCGTTCCCTTGAGATACCCCACAAAGAAACAGATTTCTATCTTCGGTTCCAACTTACTCGCGTTCTATTTCAGCACATGTATGGGACACTCCTAAATCCGAATGTGTTTCATACTAGGTTTACGCTCGGTCTACAATTTTATGAAAGTAGAAGGTACTAACTTAGAAGGTATCATGATGAGAATGTAAGTCGTTGTCTCTAAAGAGAGTCCACAAAACGAATCGGGTAAACCTGAATAACTCATCACGGACCTTACCATTTTCATAAGAGTTTTACAATTTCTTTCTACTTCACCATTCTGCTGCGGAGTGGCAGGTGTAGTCAACTGTGATATAATATCCTCTGATGATAAGTAGTCTTTAAACTCTCCAAAGAGGTATTCTCTACCACGGTCGGATTGTAGTGATTTGATACTTTTACCTAGACGCGTCTCCGCCTCCACCTTGAATTCTTTGAATTTCTCAAAGCATTAGATTTACGGTGCATCAGGTAAATGTATACATACCTTCAGTAGTCATCAATGAGACTGATGAAGTACTCAAATCCACCTCTAGCCCAAATTGTCATAGGACCACATACATCAGAATGAATCAGCTCCAATTGATCTTTAGCTCTATAGCCTTTGGTCGAAAAGGACCTCTTGGTCATTTTACTTTCTAAGTAAGATTTACAGACTAGAAGTGTCTCCACTTTCAATGAACTCAAAAGCCTATCTGCTACTAGTCTGTTATTCTTTTTAAATTAATATGACTTAAGCGTAAGTGCCAAACAAACGTTTGGTTCATTAAAAAAGAAAACTTTTTCTTATATGGTAAATTAGATGTGTTATTTATTTCAGTCAGTTGCAGTGTAGGAGATATTAGAATAATAATATAAAGATCATCCACCAATTTATCAAAATAAATAACCTGTTTATTATCATTAATAACCACAGAGTTATTAAAATAAACTAAATACCCGTATTTAGCCAATCTAGAAACAGAAACTAAGTTTCTTCTAATGGCAGGACATAAAGATAATCTTTAAATATTAAAACTCGATCTCTACCAAAATTGAGAGTGACATCTCCTACTGTAACTCGTATTACCTTTGCATTATTGCCCATATGCAGGTGAATCTCCCCATCATTAAGTTGTCAGGTTTTCTGAAACTTCTGCAATGAATTGCAGACATAATTAGTGATTCTCGTATCTATACACCAGGTACCGATAAATAACAGCGCTAAACATGTTTTCACAACTAGTGAACAGAAATTACCCTGTTTGTTCTGCCTTTTGAAAAATAATGGACATAGCTTTCTCTTGTGTCGGGTTTAGTTATAGTGAAAATATCAGCCTTTCGGCTTTTTTTTTATACAAGTTCGTGGCCCACTAACCATCGTAAAAATCATGTCTTCCTATTTCTGAACTTTTTCTTCTTCATGCCTTTCGGCTCAGAGGAAGAACATTTTTTAGAAATAAACACATTTTTTGATATTGAAGGAATATTATTTATAGTTAAAGTTATATCCAAGTTAAATTTCCTGTGACAACCCAAAAATTTTAGATTCATCTAGAGCGACAAATAAAATACTAAGCAATAGAAAGAAAAATTCTTATTCCAATATTTCTCAAAAAAATAAAAATTAAGCCAAAAATTTTATTACGTCATTGTTCTTGCAGCGAAAAATAATAATAAAAAATAACTGAAAATAAAAAATACTGATAATAAAGACTCTGGTGGCTAGGTTCACATGAACCAGGGATTTATCTGTTCTTCTATGTTCTCCTCTACGATATCATTCTACACTTTATAACCTGGTGTTTGAATCACCAGGGCAACATAAAACGAAGCCATGAGTTCGAAGAACTCAGTAAACTCATCACAAGTAAAGCATGTATCGCTAACTAATCATATCAACATGTAGCAACAAATAAACAACAGATATATCAAAATGCACCGTGATTTAATTAATTACTAATAACTCCAATTAGGATTATCCTGAAACACTACCCAAACACATTCTCCTCATCATCATCGACATCATCATCATCAAATCTAATACTCGAGAAGTTTCTACGGTTCCAGCTAGATGATATCCTAGAATAATAACAAGACCCAGCCTACGGTCTGTTTCTGCCAGATATCATCCTAGAATTACAACTGAGAACGCATATGTGTTTGCCTGATAAGTTACCCTAAAATATATACCGGCTCAGCCTACGGCGGGTGTCTGCCAAGTAACTTATCAAAAACCTAAATTCCGCCGGATATTATTAAAGTCGAACACCGGCCCAGCCTACGGCGGGTGCACCTTAATAATATCCATCACCACAAGAAACCACGACATACAACTAACTCCTCGTAATTAACCCCAATATGATTTTTAGCATGCAAAATTTATTTATGCAATCCTCCCGATGAACACATTCCCAATAGTTATAAACAAGCTAAAATCAATAATCAATCTGCGATACGAATCATGCTATAATAAAAAACAACTTAACATGCGATCATCAATAACAATATAAGATATTTAAATATGCATGAATCGGTAAACAAATAATCTTATAATCAAACAAAATATGTCAAGTGTTAGTTTGAATCTGAGTTTCGTATTTATATAACTTTTTTTAACTTATTAATTTAAATTTTTTTTTCTTAGCAACTCAATTAACTTTATGTTACTTTAGAATAATCTTAAGGTGATGATTCAACCTATTTTTAATTAAATCATATAAAGGCACAACGAACACAACACGCAAATCAAAAACCAGAAACTTGTTCGCACGGTCCAACT
The DNA here is from genome assembly GCA_034768845.1 of Heliamphora exappendiculata. Lineage (NCBI taxonomy): Eukaryota > Viridiplantae > Streptophyta > Magnoliopsida > Ericales > Sarraceniaceae > Heliamphora > Heliamphora exappendiculata. The sequence goes on along the minus strand of JAOTRH010023791.1, from coordinate 464 downwards.
TTGACAGCTTGTACATATATCGGTTTTTGTCAATTTCTATTAGTTTTAAATTATTTCTTTTCATATTAGAAATACATACTAATATCCCTTAAAATCATCTTGGAAAAATAAACTTTTTATTAATAATAAGGTTCGTCTTTAAAACACGTGTTTATGTCTTTTTTTATAAAAAATATGAACAACCCGATTAAAATTTGACTAATTGATTAATTATTTTAAATAAAATGAACCCTTTTAAATTCAGAATATTAATCATAAATATTCAAAAATTCGGCAACTATATGATCATAGGATTCGTCAAAATAATTAAATATTGAAACGACGCAAAACTAATGATTCGGTTTTTTTTTTCGGGTTTTGATTAATTATTTATATTAAAAGTAAACTCTTAATATTAGAATATTCATCATACATATTAAAATACAGTAACTAATTAAAACTTAAATCAAAGGAAAAGAATAAAT